>JACXSJ010000812.1:0-107553 GCA_014851325.1 Pentalonia nigronervosa | reverse complement strand
AACAATAAATATGTATATATACCGCTATGTGTACGATATTGTTATTATATTCTACTATCGATCGGGCGGTGTGTCGCGTTCGAAGACGTAGTCCGCCGGTGAATCGGTCGCATGCGATACAATAGTAAACGATAATAATAGTAATATTATTATCGTGCGATATCGTGTCGTGTCGAGTTCCGTACACTTGCAGCAGTAGGCAGTTGTCTTGTACGATAATGATAATTATTATTCGGTCGGTTTTGGACGGCAAACGGTTTTGACAATGCAAACGGATCACCACTGCAGGCTATTGCACATACGTAGTAGTAGTTCGCCGTCGAGGTGGGAACGACGACTATAATGATGTTATTACTAATATTATATATACGCGCAACTCGTCCAAAAAAAAATGATCTAATCTCGACGAATAGTCGGTTTATATATGATATTATTTGGTCTTTATCTGCATTGCACGACAAGCACGTCCCACGGACGCTACCGCAGCGCCCAACCCACTAATTATTATTGTTTTACCGCCGCTGCCGCTGCAGGTATCCCGAAAATGGGTTACGTCACCGATTTATTAGACTGTAATCGAAGTGGGTCTGCGCCGTATCGTCTTCCTCCTTCGTTCGTTCGTTCGTCTGCCGGCAAACGAAAACGAAATCGGAAACGGACGGCCAAACCTGCGCCGACCAACGTCTGCACGTCACTGTCGAATGTTCGGAGTGGGTACCAGCAGAGGGTGTGTGTGTGTGTGTGTGTGTGTGTGTGTGTGTGTGGATATGGGTGGGTGACGGCAAGTCCGCGATGCGCACTGTACAGCGATTAATCCGTAACTGATGAAAAACAAAGACGTGTGTTTTTTTTTTACAAGACACGAACTACAGTCGGTTTGTTTAAACTCGATGTAATTCGATCATATTTCATATTATTATTATAACTATTATTGACGTTTCATACATATCTCACAAAGAATACGGGATAATTTCCTCCCGTCATTTTTAGCCGAAATAGGACGTTTCCTGCCATCGCCATATTTTGTAAAAAAAAAAAAAAGTATTTTAGTATGACATTTAATTCTTGATACAAAGTATAACAAAATAAATTCACAGAAGTAATAATATAGTAATAAAAATAAGTAATATTTATACAAGTATTGTAATATTATTATAGTATATTAATTAATTAAAAAGTAGCTTTGATTTGCAATATAATGCAGATATTGTAGTACAGTATTTTTTAATGTAACATATGAGTATAGGTATACTACATGACTAATAGTCTACATTTTACCATGGTTAAAAAAAATTGAATTGCTTAAAATAGCCACTTTATAGAATTATTTATGTATAATAAAATCAATATGTATATAATAATATGTATTTGATTAAAAACTAATCGGATCCGAAGGATTAGGCAAATAGATTATGTTTCATAATACTTGTAAGTACTTATTATTACAAAATAATAGTGTTTCAATAACAGCTATAAAAAGTTTATAAAAACAAATGTATGGATATTTCTAAATATTATGTGCTCCTTACATTTAAGTATTTATAAACAATTAATGACAAGAATAAATATTTATATTAATATTAATTTGAAACTGTTAATGACAGGAAAATCAGTCTGATATAAAACTTTTTAAAATTAAGTATCTAAGGACAATAATGATACGATTTATGCATAGATTTATAGAATCAATATAGGTACATACAAACTGAATAAATAAATAACTATTCTAAAAAAATTATAAAAAAAATTCAATAATAATAGTTATAACAATCTATTGTTAGGTGCATTTATGATTAAAAAAAAATATTTTATAAAAAAAGAATTCATATTGAAGAAAAGAAAATTCGCAAAAAATTAGGTCGATTCAGAAAAATAACAAAACACAAAAACATTTAATTATTTTAAATATTCTAACATTCATTGATAGACTAGACCTCTGATGATAAACTGGACAAATTTCTGGTAAACTCCAAATTGCTTTTAAATGTTCCAAATTAACATTTCGTTTCACTAGTTATTATTAATAAATATAATACTTTATTCAATTCATACTGTATAACATTTTCGGGAAATTATTTTAATTTTATTCTTTTATACATTAAATAAGTACACATAATAATTTTTACCTTGTGCGTTTTTTATTTATTTTAAAACTGTTATAAATATTTTTTTTTTACGAAGAATTACTTTTATCGCACCAAACCTAAACTAAGTTCCAGTTTAATGAAAGAGGTTGAAATGTTTATAATAGCTATATCATGTCATTATATACAAAATACCTTAAAAATAAAATAAAAGTACAAAAAAATTGTGTCCATTTAATTTAAGCAACAAAAACTTCTACATAACTTAAAATATTACAGCAAACTGTCTTATAAATTGTATGTAGTTAATAAAAAAATTTAGATTATAAGATATTAAGTGAAATTATTATTAACATAGAAACATCTAAAAATGTGCTGGTTTTTATTATAAAATAATTGTATAGAAAATATTACACTACAAACAAGAATAAATAGTTTTATTTTTTAGTAATATTTTCTTAAAAACGTGGTTTCGTTATAATATTACATATTAATGGTATTATGCTATGTAATAGTATTGTTGAGAATAAGAATTTATTGCAGTATACAATATTACTGTGCGGAATTGCATATCATATTATCGATATCAATAATTTTTCTTCAAATTTTACAAACTTTATAATTTAAAATTATATTTTTTTCTATTAATTAATGTGCCTTAAATCATAGTGTTGTAATTGATAAAAACAATTAAACAAAATAAAATTGTATTATAAATATAAAGATAATTTGTTTTCAATTGTTAAAATTTATTACGACTTTGTCAAAGCATCAACACAAAAATTGATATGTCCATAAACAATTATATACAAAAGTTTGTGAAAGAATAATAACTTTAACCGAAAGTACTTGATGCGAATATATTTCTAGAACTATGAATAATATTAATCAATACAATAATAATAATAATACATAATAAAAGAAAGTTTCAAGAGATCAAGTTCAATCGCTTTAAAATTTGTAAATTGCGCCTGCAGTAAAAAGATATCTAATAAAAAGAATATAGTGAATTGCTCAGATATTTTCTAACTAGAACAATCTTCGTAGTATCCTCTGGATAATGCAAAATTGCTATCATGAAAACAATATAATTTAAAAATATCTTATGCAGATCGTTATGTTCAACATAGAAATGTGTTCTTAAAATAAAGGTATTGCTTGCAATACAATTTACAATTTTATTACGTCAATGGACTCAATTTCCGATTAATATTTGCTAATAAAATTTGACATTCACTTCATGTTTTTCATCCCGTTGAAAATAGCATTGTATTGAATTCAGTCAAGTGTCTACTGTCAATTATATAATTTTAACATAGACTTATCACAAATCAAATTAAAATTGCAACTGTAAATCCACTCTAATAATACAGTATTAAAAAATTGAATTACGCGTTTGTAAAACGTAAGATGATCCACACAAAACAATAAAATATATATACTAATATGTTTCTAAGACATTCAACTTTTTATATACTTTTGGAATTTTGTCATTATGGTTTATAAGTGTATTATTTTGTATAGTATTTTATTACCTAGTAAGTTTCTCAGCTAACTTTAAAATAGAAGTAATTTAAATGTTCGTTTGATATGTAATATATTCAAAAACCATTCGCTTTTATCTTTTAAATGTGACAAAACATATTATTATCACTGAGATAACACTGTTCTCATAAATCATAAATATTAATTAAACTTTGAAAAATGTACAATATTATGACTTATTTAAGGAAGACAATTTATTATATAATAACAATATGATTTTTAATAATATAGAGTTTAATGTCTTGGTGCATTTAAAATTAAATTGACAATTCAAGCGAATAAATTAAATTGCACAAGAAAGTTAATATTAAGTATATAGTATTTTTAATGAAAAATTCACATTTAAAATATAAAATCAATTATATTTCTTGGTAAATTTAGAAGTCTGAGATATTTTATCAGAAAAATGTCTATATATGTTATCATGATCTCAACCGAATTCGTTATTAATGAATTACCTATAGGTAATACCTATACTTAAATAAAAATACATACAAACCATTTTTTACCATAAACATATTTGTATATGGTTATTGTCATCGTCGAAATACATTAGGTAGGTAACATTCTTTTAATCAAATAACATTTTCCTTTACTTAAAAACAAAATAATGTAACGGAATGTTAAGTACGATATTATGTTTAAATATGGGCACGTACATAAAGAAATAAAGCAGAAATATCACAAGTTAAAAATTATATTAATCACGTTAAAGTATAGTATTATGTACACACAATGATTATTTTAACACAAAACTCCCATTATCCCAAACAAGTTTTGATTTTTACACGTACAAGTTACAACACAGTAACAATTAATATATCTTACTATTTTTATCAAGGTAATTTTGTAGGATTTTACTTTTTTGATGACAATCCATATTTTTAATTTCTTACTATGAAAAGGAATATTTTCACGACTATTTTTTGTATAAAATATAATATCATATACCATCTTACCACCTATTGTCTAAACTTAAATGCTGATAAATAAAAATCAAATACTTCAATACTTATCTTTTATTTAAAATTTAAACTTTAAAAGATGTTATTTAAAGTATAAAAAGCCAACGCGATAAAAATACCAACACAAATATTATGTACCTTATATCTATATTATGTTTTAACTTATAAGTTATAATTTATTTAAATAATAATAAAATAACATTTTCAATGACATAAAAGTTGACTTTTATCGAGAATCACATTTTAAATAGATTATTCTTTACTCATAATATAATCTACATGCACATTATAATTCTTACAGTAAATGTATAAAATCTCTTTTGATTTTAAGCAATGTGTCAACTACTTATTGTTATTTTAGTATAATGCAATTTTGTTTTTTAATTACTATCTAAATAATTGTTTGTTAAATTTTTAAAGTAGATTTTATAAATAAAGATACATAAATAATTGTTTGTTTTAATGCTAATAAAAAATTAAGTGAAATAATTTAATCAAATTAAAGTACCTATAATAAAAATATTCTTTGATGTATTATCAAAATTGTTTTTATAATAGTAGGTACCCAAATAATGCAATGAAGTTTTAATTTTCCATATCATATTTTAAATAACTTATCTACTATTACATAAATAATTGCATTCATAATTATAAAAAATAATAGAAAATGATTCTAGTAACTATGATTATTATAGAACTCGGTCACATAGAAGTATATAGTTTTAGATACAATTTTAGTTATAATATTTTTAATTTTACTTATTTATTATTTATATCTATACAACTAGTTGTATTCAAATTTTCAAGTATTTTTAAATTCTTTGAGTCGCGTTTTTTTCAATACAAAAATATTCACATTTATTTATAAATACGATACAAATGTACGTTAATTAAACCAACTATTCCCAGATAACAAAAATATTACACTGTGTTGTCTCGCGAGACTTTTAAAATATTTAATTCATTATCATAAGTACTAACGTTTTGATTAGTAGAATGAAGTGGCACAGTGGTATTCCACAAAATGTTAGTCTACTAATTTATTACTACTTCACTCATCAATACTTTAAATACTCATATTTAATTAACTACCGATTCGTTTAAAATTTGATTTGTTTACGTCAAAATAATTAGATAAATATTTAGTTTTATAATATGAAGTTACAAACAGGAATGTATTGGTAAATAATGTTTGGAGTATACGTCATATTTTTAAAATGTATATCAAAAAAAATGTTTATCGCTCCGCTTGACAATTAGTTAATATATCTATACAGAAAGTTTTTCTTGCTCGACTCGAAAATAATGTGGATAAATAAAATATATTTGTGTTACTTTATCCTCGGTTATCAACCAATAATTTTTTTTCAATATCAAACCCTGTACATAACAATTATATTATACCCATAAAACATATTATAGAGTATACTCAACTATACTACAGTCTTAGATTATACGAGTATATGACCTGATAAGTGATATTCAATCATAAAATATTATTTTTAATTGTATACAATAGAATTTTAAAATACAATTTTAAATCTTCAGAACCAATTAATAAAATGATATATCCATTGCCATTTACCACCATTCATCGTTACAAACCGTATACTCAATATTTACCCTAAGTATATTTATAAAATGAATATTTGTTTTATGTATACGCATTTCTTTATAAATATTGTTATGATTATAGGATACACATTCCCGTATACGCTCCAATACACTCCTGGATACAAATGCACTAGATCATTCAAAAAAAAATACTTATACAAAATATTAATAATAATAATTTTATTTTGTTAATTTTTGTATTATAATACATACAAATTATATACAAAAAAAAATTATATATTTTGAAAAACGTTGATTTAGATATGGGGTATACTGTAGAAATAATTACCCTATACGTGGAGTACAAATCAAATCTTTAGAGGAGAATACCAATATATTTTTTAACTTATTTAATTGCCTTTGACAAGACTGGGAGAAGATCAAGAAGTACCTAATAAATTTAAAATTGTTAACGGGATGAATGATGGTGAATGTATGATGAATATATTTCCATCCCCCGATATACCAGGAAGGTAAATTAGACAAACAGCATTTCCACGTCTATAATATTATACTAGTATAAGAGAAATAATGGGGTTTTTTGTCCATAATGAACAATAGCCCAAGAATTTAAAAATGTAGACATTTGAGTATCTACCCGAGTGCCTATTTATTTAACTAAGCTAAGTGCAATCAATCACAATATTTTCCGAAAGAAATCAGAGCATTCCAGAGGGCTCGATATGTATTTGTGCTTTATAAATCAATGTTGTAGTCATGGCATGTCGAAAAATCAATAAACCCATATGCTTTATGAGAATCGAAACTGAGGAAAAAATGTTTTTCGCCGAGGTGAACAATTTTCCGGATCAAATATACGCACCGTACACGGCTTATTGTCTATCTATATAATGGCCCCGCCGAGTGTGACAAGAGTAGGAGATATACATTTAAGAACGTCAAAGGCTGTTTAGTGTAAAATATAAGCACCTCGTCTTATATGTGTAGCTTGTGCATACACTATATGCATATACCGATATGATATTATTATATCAACATTTGAAACGGTTCAAATGTGTTTTAAAAAGCTATTGAAATGAGTTGTAGACTACACTGTAGTCACAAAATTGATACGATTAGATCGATAACTCAATGGGTATATTTCGCTGTGAAATATCCAAAGGAATAATAATAAAGCAGCCCTAGACACCCCGTGTCGACGCACAAACGAAGCACTGAAAACATCTATAATGATGGAAAAGTTGTTCAATATCTCGACATTAAAACGTTAAAATATTTATGATAATGATGAATGCGTGGTCTATATCGCCGTGGTCCGCAGTAATATGCATTTAATATTTTTTGCAAATGTCCCGTTATCAATATACTAATGAAAATCGCTTGTTTTTACAAACAACTCATTGTTCAAAAACAATAACTGCGATTGACAACGACGACAGGTCTTAAACAGATACGCCTATATTATATATATATATTATTTTATTTATTTGAATTATATCATAAATTTACAATTTGTGCACACTAAATTAAATCTAATGCTTAGTAGAAAGATATGGTTAGTTAGTGGTTACTGTTTGGCCGAGTTTTATCAGAGACTATAGCCCATTTAGCTGAGTGTAATAGTTAGACCTCGTTACACATAATAAAACAAATGCCTAAAATAGCAACAATTTCATTTTTTTTTTTTTTTTTGGTGTAACCGAACTTCGATCTGATAATTCATTTTTAAAGAATTGCTTTTACGAAAAAGTTATAAATAATTATACCTATCATACTTACAGGTTTTATTTAGTGCAATAGTTATAATCAGCCATGTTTAATGACGCAATAGAAAAGTGAGTTATTTAATTTTACTTATTATTTATCACTGAAAGACATAATATACATCTACGATGTTACTATTTCAATTCTATTTCGTTATGTTGTTAAATGGTATTTCTACACAAAAATGAGCTTTTCACTATGAAATTAATTTTGTTTTTTAATATATAATTTGAAAGTTTCCAAATTTTGAAAAATTTAATTGGAGTTTGGCAAAGCATCTTACAACTTCTAAAGTTAGTAACAACGAAGACTGAAAATCGCTTAAATTATTTAAACACATATTTAAAAACTATGTAAAAAAAATGTCCAAAATCGTAACTTGGTTATAAAACTTACAACAATAATCTCAGTTAAACATTTTATCAACTAACAAGATTACTTAATCGATGATTTATAATTGGATCAAAGAGAAAACATAATATACATATAAATAAATATAACGCATTAATCATGCAGCTATACATGAATCACCAAGACGCTAAAACTATTTCTAATTAAGTATGAAACTATAAGACTATCAATGATTTTAATTTAACAATATTTTATTTGTGTTTTAGATTATAATTGAATACCTACTAAATAACACAAAGACTTATAATTACAGTAAAAATAACTAGATAACGAAAACTAGCAATTATACTTTTATGATGAATAATATTGAATGATTTATAAACCATAAACAGCAGGAAAAAAAAGGTGGGAAAGTGGGTACAGTACAATCTGCTGTACAGTTAATGTCGAGTGTGTAACTATAATAGTCGATGGATATGTTAAATTTGAACTCAAAGATTGCAAATGAAAAATGATTCTGAGCGATGACGATTCTATCAGCCTATATAACTAAATATATTTTATGATACATACTATTGCTATTAAAGTAATTTATTTTACTGCATATTGTCAATAGGTAAAGTAGGTTGAATTAATTTTTTCCGAAAACACTGCATTTGAAAATGGCGTTGTGCATATAAACTATAATAATATACTTTAAATGTTTCAAATAAATATACACAAAAAATATCTTTCAAATTCAACAAAATAACTGAAATTGTTATTCTTTGGTTTAATATCTAATTTTGTCCAAATTTGAAATTAAAATATTTATAAAAAAAAATTTGATTACGGTATGAACTACTTGTGTGAAATCTTGTTCTACATTTTCAATCCTAATCTATAAAAATTGAAAATTTTATAAATTTTTAACTAAATTTGCACATTTTTATGATTTTAAAGAATTTTGTCAACATTTCGACTTTAAATGCTTATAAAAAATCTTTATGTGTCTTTAAATATCTTTAATATTTCTAAAATAATTTTATAAAATCGTATGAGGAATCTTATAATAAAATTTCAAATCCAAGGTATAAGAAGAAATATTTTTATCAATTTTTAACTTAAAATAGTTTGCAAATTTTGTTAAAATTCTTATTTCTAAAAAATTATTGTGAATTTATGCTCAACTTTTTTTAAAAATTACACTAATAACAACTTATGCCGAATCTTGTATTACATTTTTATGCTGTTTGATTATACTTATCATGTATACAGACATAAAAAAAACACACACACATATCATTGTAAAACTAATACATTCATCGCTCCGCTCAGAAACTAAAACTCAATTTAAAGATAACTACTAATTATTATGCTTTTAAAATCAAGTATAATGGCGTATCCTATACAACGTTTATTTAAAGATCTTATTCAAAAGAATTACAAAATAATAAAAGTTCGATCGTTATTTACTAGATTTTCTGAAATTTCTTAAGCATTAGTATATACATCATACTTCAAGTCTTCAACATTACTTATTTTGATAAATTGGAAAATATAATTTATGAATACTAAATGTATTATAATTTGACAGATAATATAATTTAATTTAGTTTTAACATTTTATATAATTATCTTCATAGAATTTTAATACTTTGCAGAAAATCTTCTAATGTATTATTATTATCATTTGTAATTGAGAATCTTACCTAATAAATTGACTACGCGTGTTTTAAATCTGCATAAACTATATATTATACACTTAAATCTCTTATTATTAAATATACAACTCACATTGTCTTTATATCTAATACCTAATAATGTCTTATTATTAGGATGAATTATCCAATATTAATACTTTGGGGCTTATTCAATTATATTAAATTACTCAAAACGTAAGTCATATAGTTACGTGTTCATACGTCTTAATGTAATTTTAATAACTTTGTGAGTAATTGTTGTATATACTTACAACTCTAAATTCATATATACAATATATACAGTGAATGAAATGAAATGAACAATTATTTTTAGTCAAATATATCAAATAGTTAAGACATATATATTATTGTATGATGTAAGACTTTAAAGTACCTACTATAATTTCCGGTACTCTATAACCTACTCGACACAGATTAGAGTCTACTTAGTCAAAACAAAATATAACAATTTCCAATTTTTCTAGACGACTGAATGACGCAAGCTCGTTATGGTACTCGAACCAATGTGGTTTTTTTTTCATCTGACTTTTTGAATGAAAAACATAGGAAAGCATCTACAGTGTCGCCCTTCTATAATACTGCAACAGAAGTGAAATGGCCCAACTAAATGATTTTGATGGCAAAATTAATGCTCTAATAAACAGAACGATCTAAACCCGTGAACCGTGTGCATGAAGATGATTAGACAATCACGGTTCCGCTCTGCCGTACAAAGCCTAAAACATCACTATTGTCATCGACTCCATTTTAATTTTTTTAAACTTGATTTTTTTTTTTTTATCGGTAATGTCGTCACATTGTGTTAGCTATTTTTGTATCTCAAATTATATCGACGTCACCTCTACTGATCAACAGCGTAATAAATAATAATGGACAATTAAACTGAGTGTGTTATTTGCTTTTTAAAATATAAAACAATACTGCAGTAGCAATAACAATTTTGTAGCCATTAAATTCATTATTTTTTTTTCTAAAATGTTATATTTTGACAAAAATATGATGGTATAATTTAAATACCTCGTATGCAATATTATAAGTTGTAGTTTTAGCCAAGTTGTCTTATACCTAGTAAGATATTTTAATTTTAATTAAATTACATTTTTATAAACGACTATCTATGAACACTATGTTTTAAACTTCATAAATATATATAAACACTCTTAATATGCTAACTCCGTGGTTTATTTATAGGTGCATTATTAAACTTGATTAATAAACGTGAAATAAAATACCTACAATCGATAATCACAGTTAAAATTTAAAATAATATTTAGTTATTTTACTATCAATTTCTCCATTATTTTTTTTTAATTTAGATATGTGCCGACAATAATGTTGTGATATACATCATGTCCGAACGGGATGATAAAGTGTTTCATTTTATACTAAAATTATAATTAATATGATACTATATATTATCTAACAACTATAGAAAACTAATAAGTTAAGTTTAACATGTTCGTATGCATTTCATCTGTAGTTTTAATAATCTAAAACAAATCAAAATATATAACATTTATTACACATTGAGTATAAGAAATTATTTGTTTATTGCACATTTTAAAAACAAGCTCATGCCATTATCGTGTAACGATAGTTTTTCAGTAATTTTTCGTCCATGTATCAAAATAGTATAAATTATGTTTATTTGAATTTTGGCAGAAGTCAACAACAATAACAACAAATGAATAAACACAAAGTGACGCCAACAGTTCATTCCCGTCTTAGATCAAAACTGTAGCTGAATAAACGTTTTTCCTCCAGTGTGTAATACTTTTTGAGCAAAAAAAAACCTAGCATAAAATATTATGTGTATATAATATTGTTTTAAAAAAATAAAATCTTCTTAATTTTTTTTTTCGTACTCGATCCACAACTGTAGTTTTATTGGAGCTCAATAGGATAGTTTCCTTGTGAATTTTCATATTAATATAATAAGAGAACTTTCGATGTTTAAAATATAACAATATAATAATATATATTAATATAAATGCTTACCATATTTCCATCGAGAAAACGAAGGCTACAAGGTGACTATGGTTGATATTTTTGTAGTTTCATCACGACCATCATACGGCACTAAAAAACTCTTGTTTTTCTATGCCTATTGTGAAAAAACAAACGACTGAACGATAAAATGCAAATCTAAGATTTTAGACTTAGCGTATCGTATTTTTTCATAATACATCACTATTAAATGGATTTATTAATAAACCGTTTTTATTTATTATATGTATAAGCCATTAGAATCATGTTGAAAAGCTAAAGCAGATTACTGATCGATCGCCATTGTTGTAGCTGTAACAATGTCTCGTCCTCAATGTGTCCTCAAAATATTTTATTATTTTTATTTTTCATCAGTATTAAGATAAAACTAGAACAATTTAATAAGTTTATTTATATCCAGCACGGAAATTTTATTTTTAATATGTAAATTATTCTGTTAGTTTTTTCATTCAAATAAATAAGAGTATAATGAACAGTAGGTACATTTATATACAATAAGTCTGTTATCCTACTGGTGCACTAAAGATAAATTACTTAATATATTATAATGAAGTAATTATCATATAATGGAATAATAGTTCAACAAGTGCATCTATATAACAATAATCTAATCAAACTCAATGAAGATAACAAAATATTATATACAAACTACTTTCATCTTTTTTTATCATCTGACGTATAAAAAAATATGCCATTAAAAAAATACCACAATATATAAATACAAAGTTTATTACATACAAAAATATTCGTACACAGATAAATGCGTAACAAATTAATTATCAAAACTAGTTTCTGCTAATTAAAAAAATTCATTATTTAATTAATATCTAGATTGAGAAAATTGAACATTTTCTTTTTTCAGGAAAGATTGAAAGATTATTATCGTTATTACGTAGTTAAATTCGTTGGAAATAATTAATGTTTAACGACATAGTTTAAATTTAAAATAATTTAAATCACTCCTGCTGACATCAACACATTATTATTTCTATTTCAACAATAAAATATACTATACTTAAACATATAACAGTGTTATTTTTTTAGACGCAATTAGCATAATAAATTATTATTATTGTTATTAAAACATATATTTTGGACAAAATTGTTTATTTTATATTCATTGAAAAGCATATTTCAGTTTACGAAAATATGTTACGATTTATTATAATAACACTTTATTAATATTAAAATCAGAACATTAACACATTATAATAATATATCACCCACATAATATTCGCTTCGTCGGTGTACTGCATTTAACGAGTAATAAGTAAGGAGTTTTATCTGAGTAAAATTAACACACATAAGTCATTTTATCCACACACGATGCTCATAGTTCTATTGGTTCATCGTGTTAGACTTCAGGCAATCTGTGCTCTTCCTTCAAAAAACCTAAACATGAAAATATTCAATAATTAGTGGAAGAC
This sequence comes from Pentalonia nigronervosa, assembly GCA_014851325.1. NCBI lineage: Eukaryota > Metazoa > Arthropoda > Insecta > Hemiptera > Aphididae > Pentalonia > Pentalonia nigronervosa. The sequence continues at coordinate 94,132 of JACXSJ010000812.1, read as the reverse complement.
AAATTATTAGGTATAATACTTTATGCCATTTCTCTAAAAGACATAAAAAAATAGCATAAATATTTGAGGTAACTCGTATATAGTAAACTATTGTGTCATATGTATATAAAAACTATTTATATAGGTATGTTAATTGTAAATATAATTCGAAATATCAAGTAAACCTAAAAAACTATGTATTTGGTATTATCAATTATGGTATTGTACAAAATACTTTAAAATTAAAAATAAGCACACATTAACAATTAACTAATGTAGCAATAATCATAATATATTATTATTATTATTATTATTATCCAATTTTTATTTATATGGTTGAAATGTGAACTAGATATAATTGTTTTATATCTGGAATAAAATAAACGTCGATCTAACTACATTAACAAGCCATAAAAACAGTATGCATACCACACAGATTTTAAATTGTTGTCGTAATATTATAATATTGTTTAATTTACATTAAACTGAACTTCATGGCAGTAAATCAAAATAGCTCACTGCTCAGAATAATATATAATTTAGTGCTGTATTTTCAGTAAATCTAAAACAATAGGCACTCATCGAGTTTGTGTAGAATTGCTAAGTTAACTATATATGGACGCGTCTAATATAATATGTGCATAGAAAACACGGCTAATATACGTTATTGTTAATTTGAATATTTAACAAAACATTAATTTCGAGTAAACTATAAAATGATCATAATAATATGAAGAATTTTGTTCATTTCGGCAAAAGCAAATGTACAGGTATTATAATTGTATATTGTTGCACGCTCAAAGCCCGTAGGTATACGGTAAACGCATTGAGGCGGTATTTAAAGCCAATCGACATTATGCACTTTGTGCAGACATGCCAAAACATCATCTGGTGTCTTCCGGCTAAGCGATAGGTTTCGAATTGGATTGAAATAATACGTCTGATTAATAATTAATAAACACGATCGTGATATTAATGAGGTGTATCATATAAGTAACCTTGAAATATTCTCAGCCCATATATTTCGTATCAATCGTATATAATAACGAACGTGGGATAGGAGATATCTATCAACAAAATATAATTACACAATAATTTGGTTGACCTTACGAAATCGTTCGACTTCAATTTTTATCTTTTTACGCCACCAGTTTTCCGACCAAAAGGACGAGTGTCACGACAGTTTTGAACAACCCATTTATTAAGATTTCGAGATCGAATCTAAACGGTTTGTAAACTATTGTTGTTTTGCAATAAAAATAATTAAGTCTACATGTATATTGTATATTGTTGACGCATACAAAGCTATTATATTATATACGATTAAAATATTATATATATATTACGATTGCAATTTAAAAGTAGTGCCCCGTACTTGTGACTGAAAACATAGCGTAATGTCTACGATTGTCATCGATGTAACAATATCTATTGATAAAACACTGTAATGGTGAAATTCTTTGACTCAATCTTGAAATATTGTTAATATGTTTTAATACACGCTGAAACGAACAATTTAAAATTGCAAATGCTCAAATCACGAGTGAAAAGTGTAGGTAAGCAATTGCGAATGGTAATTAATTCGTAACAGTGCCTATACATTATGTCATAATACTATTATAATATAATATAAGTATCATTGTTGCATACAAATAAATCTATACTGATGAACATTGTTATAGTCTTGTATTTCATTATAATGTGAAATGGATATGATTCAAATTAATATAGTTAAAGGCGTTGGTGATAGGCTGAAAATGTGTTTTAAAAAATATTGAACGGTAGGTAAGTACTTAATATTCTAATGTATCCATTGCAGAAACTAAACTAATTAATGACTTTCTGATATTATAGTGTTAAATTTTCAATACTTCAAGAGACACAATAAACGTATAGGTACTTAACAACAAATAGAGCACAAAATGTCTATAGGACAAAATATAAATTAAATTTGAATTTGAATAGCCTAAAAAGCACGACGCTTAATTTTATTCGCTTGGAAATATTATGAAAAGAAAGAGAAAATCAGGAAAACTGTAATTTAGATTCTGATTAATTTGACATCCTCGTTTCCTGGGTGAATAAATATACCTATTATAAACATACACCGCCCAAATTGCAGCAATCACGATGATGTCTGCAGTTGTATTAACTTTCGACAAAATGCAATATATAATGTCTACAAAGCAATGGTATCTGATTATTTACAAATAAAAATATAAATAATATAACTTTGACCTTTGGGTTTAGTGGCTTTTAGTTTTTTTAATTGACGCGAAATTAATGATTCGACTATACTGTAGTTAGTGCAGTGTTAATCAAAATATCCATTATTTTGATTTATTTTTTATCATGTAATTTGTATTTGTTCATATCTTGTTGTAAACGGTCGTAGTTAACTACGACCGAGATTGTTATAATTTGATTTTGTTTATCTTTATTCTAAGGTTATGTTCTTTTTATTCTATACGCTGTGCAATATACGTAACATATTACATTATACAGTCCACAGTCAAACATGAACATACTTACTGTCTTTTTCATTCACTGTAAAATCATAACATATAAAAATTACAAAACAGCAGTGTACCTTTATCTCGTTTGCCATAATTATTTGTGTCTTAATTTAAGCACTACACCAACCTTTGCCGACACATTTAAAGCCCAAACTTGACTAAATAGATGAATCATTTTATCCATTTTTGCGAATTCCCGCAGGTTTGTGCGGTATTACAGAACAAAGCTTTCGGCCAAAAAATGTATTATTAATGGAATTTCGAGATTGCACCCCCGCGACACTATACTTTGATACAACGAAAAACAAGACAATAGGTAATCGTTTCGTAAGGTTTTTTTTTTTCACAAAATTGTTCGTTCAAAAGTAGATTAATTAATTTCAGCACACAATAAACCCTGTGATTTGTAACCATTTTCGCGTAAATAGCCGTTAATACGTTTTGACGATTTGCATTTTTCTTATCGGAACCATTATTCTAAACTATATACCTATAACTATATACTGTTTATTAATTATATTATAATATGTACAAGTCAATCTGTTTAAGTAAAATATTATGCAACAATTTATTGAAAGTATAATTAATAGTATGTCTCACAATTTTTTTGACGTAATTTCATTTTACTGACATTTGGTGTTCAATTAATGGATCATAAATTTATGATATATAACAGATAGACAATATTTTTATATACTAATATAAAATATGAATATCTATGTGGTTGAATAGTGTCCGTTGCAGTCAATTTGCAGACATTGTAAATTATCTCTTTATCAGAAAAAACTATTTTTTAACGTAATAAATACCTATACGTAAGACATTAATTATTTTAGAAAATACTTACGTTTTTAAAAAAAATCTATCTATTACATCATTTTATGCCATTATAAAATAAAATTTTTGAAGAGAAATGATATTTTTTATCGTTTTAATTTTTTTAAGTTCTATACACTTTTTGAATGATAATATACATTTTTAATTGCATATTCCGGAGAAAGATATTGTTCGGAGTGTTACGATCTATAAAAATTAAATTTCGGACAAGTAGTTCGTTAGTTATAACTTTAAAAGTATTTAAAATCTAGACGAGTGGAGTAATGGACCAACATTTTTAGGGGTACAGAGGTACCATTTCACTCATCAACACTTTAAATACTTAATAATTCATAAACTACTAGTTCGAAATTCGATTTTTATGCAACAAAGTACTCCAAAAATTATTCTACTTTTGAATAAGGAATTATAAATGCATATTGATATTAAAAAAAAAGTAAAATATTTAAAAAAAAATAACGATAAAAAGTAATAAAATTTATTTTTATTTTTTAATGACTTAAAATAATGTAAAAAAAATTCTTACAAAAATGGTAGGTGATAGTTTTTGAAATAATGAGTGTCTTACGTTAAATGGTTCATTCGGTAAATACTTTTCTATATCTGCCTACCTATTAAATTTTTGTAACTAAACAACGCTACAGCAGGATGTGATAACAATGATTGCAAGTTTAAAATAAGAAGATATTTTGTTTGCAGTTTGTTTTACGCGAACGAGGCTATATTATGGTTATATTATTATTCCATCAGAAATAATAATTAATAATTCCTACGGCTTCGCCTATTGCCATCGTCATCGTCACATTCCGTCCGTTTCCGTGGAAAACAATTATCTGCAACTACGTGCACCGCAGCGGTAGGTCCGGTATATGTGGTAGGCGTGAGTCAATATGGAAACGTCGTTTAAAATATCTATAAAATTGAATTTATAATAATATAAACACAGTCTTCTCTAACGTAACATCCCGCGGTGTCCTTATAATAGGTATAGAGGCCTCGACAGCATTAAAGGCAGTTATTGGAATTACTTTTATGCGCACACATTTAGCACATTAAAGGGGGTCAAACCAGGTCGGAAATTATTTTCGTTTTCGTATTTTTTTTATCGATAAACCAAACGACACGGTACGTTGATATATGACAATGCAAAGCGTCTCGATGATCGCGCGTTCGCCCCACGTTTGTGTATTTTATTATTCGCACATAGGTACCTATATACCGCAGGGTAACCGAGTGTTACTGCCAGAGGGAAGGGATCCAATGTCGGATCGCAAAGATATATAATATTATATTAACCACTATATAGGAGCATAATATTGTACATATTATATTATATTTTTATTTTATGGCGCAAATCAGAAGGGCTCTGCGCGCAGTGTATCGTAGCGGCGGCGTAATGTGCGTACGTGCCTCAGGTTTATAAAATAATAAAGTGAAATACCGGTGAGCTAGTCGGGCGGACGTTTCGCGTAGATATGAAAGCAATGACGATGAATCGGATCAAAACGGACCTGTGCGGAGGCACTTAGTGTTTGGGGACAAGTAAAAATTGCAACGCGTTCTGGAAACGCATAATGATGATGCGTTTGAGCGAATGATTTTAAAATATTCTAATGTGCAGTGTGTGGGCGATCTTATTTTTAATATGATTGTGCCTAACACGTTCGCGAAATATAATCATACATCGATATTAAAATTATTTTTACTCAACTCGATCGAATAAAATCGTATGCGTCAACACCATCAACGGTCCTGCGTCCATTTTTTTAAACTATACGACTAATTAATTATTAATTGACTTTCTAATTAATTGTATAACTAAACTAATTTAATAGTATCAAACCGTTTTATTAACAGCTTTTTCTAGGTAATTTAATAAAAAAAAAAATTAAGCATAGCGGTCTTAGATAATAATAACCCACTGAATATTTATTGATTTAATAATTTAATTTGAATACAATAATAATAATATAATGTACTACCTATCTAACATGAAACATGTAATCGCACAATATCATAGTGTGCATTAAGTGGAATGAATATTTAAAAAAAAATTGAAAATCGTATAACGGTCGCGTTCGACTTATGTGGTAGTTATTTTTCTTAACAGAGTTAATTTTTGATATTTTTTGCGTATCAAATTTAACTTTTGGAGTTTAATATAATATAATTATTTGTCAACAGTTAACTACAATTATTATATTATACAATACTATTAATATTACTCGACTGTGCTAACAAAAGTTTATCTTTTGCACGTCCCCTGTTATCATATTATCATACTTACGCCGTGTGATATTCTACGGTATAATAATATCATTGTGCTCACCGCGGTCGAATCGGTACCTCCAAAGGGCCGGTCGTGTCGATGCGTCGGCGTTGGACGACCGGCTGACGATGGTTCCACTGCGGTTGCTGCTGCGGACGCGGCCGGTAACCCATCAACAGGTAGTCGTGTCGGCGTCGACGGGCCGCGGGCCGCACCGAATAGCCGACTCGGAGAGGCACGTCGAACGAGTCGGCCCGGCCACCGACGGCCGCTCTGCCGACCCAACGGCCGTCGGCGCCGGCCGCGGGCTTCCAGGTGTTCATGTCCAACGGTATCACCTCGGCCTTGTAATAGCCACGCCTGGACGACGCGGTTTTCGCGGCGTTGTCGTCGTCGTCGTACGGTCTGTTCATCTGGTCCGCGGTGACCGGTTCGTACCGCATCGGGCCGTACTGAGTGATGATCACGTGCTCGTCGTCCGGGTAACCGAATGCGCCGCGGCCGTCCGGCGGTTTGCCAGTGACGGCAGTGACGAGCGCCGTGAACGATAATAGTAACGCGACCGTCGCTGGGTCCATAGTCGAGCCGAATGACGACGACGACGACGATGATGATGATGATGATGATGATGATGATGATGTGCGTACCGCTGCGGCGACGGTCGACGACACAATGAACGCGCGCAGACAATGGACCGCGGTGGTGACACTGCTCCTGCTCCTGTTCCTGCCGCTGCTACTATCGCGACGATATCGACACCGCCTCCGCCGCCAAACGGTTATATGGTATGCTATGTCGTTTGTTGTAGTCATTGTTGTTGTTGTATTGTTGTGTTTATCGCCGCACAGTCCGGCGAGCGCGAGGCGGCGGATGTTTAAGTCTCGGTCACGGTCGGGCGCGACCTGCAGCGTACATAGTATTATATATAGCCACAAAATAAATTATGGTAAACGGCGTTCGGTTGATTTTTGATAATCACTCGCAGCTAGACGTATATATATTCAGGTTCTTAACCTCTTCTGATACATCGCGGACTCCTTTAAGATGCCAAGTAAATATTATATAGCTACGAACCCCAATCTGTTCCCCACCCCACAAAAAATTCCCAAACAACGTAAAACCTAAAAATATGCAGATCGCAGAGATATTATGACGTATATAGTTAGAATCAAAAATTGTACTGCCCTGGGTGTAAATTGCGAATGTCAATGTCACCAAAATTAATTATATTTTTGGTAAAAATTTTGGTGTGTCGTTTATTTTGATCTTAAATCAATTATATTATCATCGGTGTAGTGTTATAAAGTTCGCAAGAAAAGTATAATATACGTATCCGTGTTTCTGCTTTTGAATAGGTAGAATCTAAATGAAAAATGTATATTACTTGTAAAGAAGTTAAAGAAAAAAAGAAATAATTAAGAAGTTAAATTTTAATTACAATTTATACTGAGTAATCAAATTTAGGTATAGTATGAAATATTTAAAAAAAAATCCCAAATCACCCAGTGAATCCCAAAGTAACCACCTAGTAATCACCTTTGAGTTCATGGACCACCAGTCAAAAAAATTCCTTATATGAAGTGAGCATATAATACGTTTTTGAAAGAATTTTCTCACAAAGAATATTTTCGATATAAACAATTTTTTTTTTTTTTGGTTTATGAGCTACGTTTTTAATTTTTATACATCCAATTTACAATATTTACAAAACTTAGTTGTACGAGGGTGGCCTGATCAGGGAAAGTTTTGGGCGTTATATCCCTCATCTCTCATTGATTTATTTATTTATTTATGTCCTATAACAATAGTTTCCAAAATTTTTCGACTCGTGGCAATCTTTTCGAAAGAAAGTTTTCCCCGGGCGCCGTTCCTTAAGTTAAAGCATGACTTATCATATCAAATATTTTTAGATCAGATAATGTTCCCCGATACTTTAAGGACCACTGTTCTGTGGTATAATAATTAAATAATAATATCTATTAGCTGCCTCCCACCTAGGCAGGAGGGCTACTCGAAAACCCTCCTCCCTCATCAACCCTATTTATAAATTCTGGCTATGTTTCTGGGACTGGTGTGATGACGATTTGATTTCTACACCATTCGATATTAAGCGTACTCTGCGGTTTTTTATGGATAATATAAATGTTATACTTTGCTCTTGGAAATTTGATTGAATATTAAAAGAATACAATTTTTATACTTCAGTATTGTTTAGCATATCAATACTAAAATTAAACATCATTCACATTTTTGTTTTTTTTACACCCATAAAGTCTAAAGACAATGTGAAACTTATTTTATTAAATGTTAATATTATATCATTACGTCTATTGTCTATATATTATAGTCCATAAAAAATCTTTGCTTATTTTATATAAAAATACGTTTTAGTCATGGTACTACAATATCAAAAAGCCTACGTTATATCTTTCGAGAAAATGTATGCAAATAAAATGTTATGAAAACTCATAACTACATGCTAAAGTTGTCGAAAAATGTGTGTAAAAGAGAAAATCGCCTACCTGCCTACCTACCGAATATTCCTTCTCCGTGTTCGAGAATATTCCCCTTGAATATTATCACCGAGCAATTATAAATTTTATACCGCTTTATTATTATAATATAAGCGTGATATAAATACAAAATCGTCTCGGCCGACTACGATGCTGTAGTTCTCGACCGGACGACGTCGGTTCGATTCGTTTGACTATATTCTGAGCCCATTGTGACGGCATCGTCGACGTGCAACAGAGTGCACTGCAGATGAGTATTCGCCGCCGCCGCCGCATTCCGTCTCGGTTTTTTTACTATTATTATTATTATCATCATACGCACCAGTTATTCAACCCGTTTGCAGTGCATTTGCTGATCGTCGTGTCTTATAATAATAATAATAATAATATTATAATATTATTATGTATATACACTTGGGAGAAACGAACGTGACCACTGTAACGACAATGCCTACAAATGGCCACTGCAGCAGTCAATGATCCAGGGTTACGAAAACTTGTTGCTGAAGCGCACTTACTACCGTACGGTTGACAACACACTTATTACAATATATTGCACATCACTCGTTCACAAAAACGATTTTTATAAAATCGACAAGAAATATATAAAAAAAAATATGATGAATTATGAAGCAGCGACGCGAAAACATTATGATATATAGACGATTCAGCATTTCAACTCGACGATAAATCAATTTTTAAATCCATTTCTTTACCGAAAGCGTCATAGCGATTGAGAGGGAAGATAACTTTTTATATATATTCTAATGCATATGTGTATAAACCTAGCTGCAACTGCATCTGATATTATGTTTGTTGTGCAAAACGCATAGATTTCATAAATCTCTTAAAAGTAAAAAAGAAATTCACTACAAGACAATTATTTTGTTTGATCACTTTTATTTCCCAAAAAATATACACAACATAATGTTAAAAAATTTTCTTTGTTATTAAACAAAAACATTTTTACTGCAGCTTATATTGCCCCGAAACGTACATCTAATGGTTATATATACAAAATTACAAAGTTCCCGGTATACTTTTTATATGCAAAAAGCTGCTAACAAGTAATTTAAACGAATTAAGCATAACTAAAAATTAAGTTAAAACGTTAAATTTGGATTTACATACACGACGCGTTACTTATTTTTGTTATGACTTGGAACACATAAAAACACATTTGTAATCAACTCATGTCTAATAAGTTTCTTTTAATGTTGAAAAAAAATTGTCAACTCAATTAACCTAATACATTATGCATTACTTATACAAATATACAATTTAGGTTATAGTACATGTACCAGTTCTGGAGCAGTGTATTTGTCTTCCTGTGCATATATGTAAGTAGTGTGTATCATATTTCGATAAATACGAAAATAATTAGGTTTTATTACCTGCGACAAGTGTAGACAAACAAATTGTGTCCCCCAACTCCACTCGACAATTAATATGCCTTAAACATTATTCAGTAATGAAGCAGAGAACACTACAAAAAGCCCTTTTGAAGTTTGGTTCCACACCAAATAAAATTATTAAAATATAATAATAAGTAAGTACGTATATATATTTTAATATAATACAAATATGAATGAATAAATGCACAGTTTCAACATATATATCTATTTTTTTACTTTTACACTTGTCACCTTTACTAAACATATTGTTTGTCAAATAATGTCTATACTAATAATATTACATATTGCTATAGTATTATTGTCTTACAAGTGGCAAATATTTGTCAAATATCTTTACTAGCCAGAGTGGAATCAGTATAATACTATTGGTTGGTATCTATAATATTATAAGTACTCACAGCTGCAGTCGTAACAGTTTCAGTCAATTTGGATATAAGAGCACTTTCGATTTCGATTTTCAAGTCGCATCTGTCGATATACTTATCGATATACAGAGTGGCCCAACATCTTCACACATTATTATTGTTTATTAAAATTTGTAAACACATTCGTAGACAATAAAATATTTCGTAAGACGAGTTATACACCCTCAGTGATTCACTTGGGGTTTACTACGGAAAATATTATTTTATAAAAATAATCCAGTGCCCAACGTTATCAAGTGTTGCAGTAGAACAATTTATTTCATACAAAATTACTGAAAACAATATTTCTATAACAGTAGTATGATTTAACAATTTATATTCTACTCCTATGGTAGTAATGATATCATATGTAGATATCTACCTACGTCAACTTTTGAAATTACAGCTATGGCAGTAACTGTCCACAAATGTGTTCAAGATTGTGACACTGTTATATAGTAAATAAAAAAATTAATAAAGGCAGTTTAATAAGAAATTATAATAAATTTAGAAAAAATTGGAGCTTAAAATCTATCATCAATATAATAATGCTTTAAGTATATTTAAATCATTAATAAAATTAAACCATTTGATTATTTAAGTTGTTTTATTGTAAGCGGACATTTCATTTTGATATTAGACCAATTACAAATAAACTAACCCAGCTCATATTAACAAAAAGTATAGAAACTTATAAAAAAATATTTTTTTCATATAGACACTTATGTAGTGGTTTTTATAACTTTTGCAAATGTACTTGTAAACATTTTTCAGTCACCTAACAATCTTCAAATATGATTTTAAAAACAAGTATAACAATATGCGTTATTGTAGTTACTAGCTTAATGACTTAGAAACGATGGATTACAGATTAATAAAACCGATTGTTGGTCATAGAAAATAATTTCACTTCCAGTGGACATCAAAGATCAACCATGGAAAAAATATGCGATGCAATAATAAATTCTGTTTATTTTATAAGTTTTAAAATGTACGTAATCAATATTTTGACTTAACCATGATATGATTTAATGAAAATATAATGCGTGTTATAATCATATCAGTATTTCAACGATATATGTGCCTATTACGTAGATTGTAATATATATCTACAACATTATGTATTAATTAGTTCTAAAAATAATATTTTTCCAAGTATATATTATATATATAATATCTACCCATGATGCTACTTTTTAGTGTTTATTGCTGTATGTAGCATTGTAGCTTACTGTTATAATTGCATAGGTACTATTTTGAGTAAGATAATAAGTAGGTAATATAGATACGTAATAAGTACAATATGACGTAGGTAGGTAATTAATTACGTTTTAATAAATATTGAAATAGTACTCAAATAATAATTGGTATGCTAACCTCATTAGTCACCCAATATTTTTGTGTAATACATTTTAAATAACTTAGTGAAAGCTATACAAAACTTCAATAAAATAGGTATTAATAATTTTCAACAGCATTTTAAAAAACTGCAAATAGAAGTACTAATAAAGCATATTAAACGATTCTGCCAGCATTACGCTAGACAATATTAACGAACAATTAATAATCTTTAAAAATTTAATTTTCAATAATAATTGTTCTCAATAAAATGCGTGATATTAATATGATGTACGAGTGGTAGACAAAGACAACATGTAGACCTAGTGCTCCCTATGACGATCATTGATGGATAGGTACTTAAAAAAAAATACACATAACACTGATAAAATTGTATACTTTAATGGCGTGGATACCTATTCAAAACTGAATTTTCAACAGTTAGATACCACAAAATATAAATCCTAAATAGTAAATACGTAACAGTTATTGCTTATTGCGAAATTTTTTTTTTATACCTAATGTGTACGTGCATTTATTGTATCACGTAGATAAATGAATAAGTAGACATGTAGTGTTCACTTAAGTATATAAATCAATAGTGTGTTGTGTATATAGGATGTGGTCTTAAAAGTTAAGCTAAATTAATATGAATAGTATTTATAATATTTTATTATAACGATAAACGATAATAAAACGAATTCCTATAGAGTTAGAAGAATTAAAATTTCACGTTTGCTAAATGATATTAATAATATTAAATGCTAAGGTACCAGTAGCCTAATAAAGATTAGTACCCACACATATTTCCAAATTTAAGTGCTCTTCAGTTAATTTTAAAATCATAAATATTTGTGTACAATGTACATATTGTATATATATATATATATATATATATATAACATAGGTAGTACACAAAAACTATATATGCATGCGCTTCTACTAAAAATTATCTAGCACATTAGCATTAAATTATTAAAATAGCACATGGAATTTAACTGCTATGAAGCACCCACTCGACGTTTTACATTTACAATAATCCTATAAAAGTATAAAATTAGAATCTTTAAATTCCTTTAAAATAACGATCCGATGACTTATGTCAAATAACTATGAAGTTACCGTAAGTAGCTAAGTGCCTATACTCTTGAAAAACCCCGCACTCGCAGGACTTGGTATAGGTTTTTGATCCCACTCACTATAACTAACATGAGCTGATCATTCGCAATGTCGTACCGACAACATTTTATTATTCATTCGATTGCACGCGATACCGAAAATACAAACAAATTACGATGAAAACGAGAGCGTGTGTACACACACGACGAAATCGTGGCCTGCTTTATTATTATCGGTCGTGTGTAAACATAGTGGCAAAACCACTCAATAAACTGAAAGTACCATCGGTCACCGGCAGACAATGCGCGTCAGAGGTCCAGCCAAACGCGTGCGTGTCAAAACTTCGGGAGTTTTCCGCTTTTCTAAAAATTGTTTTCCACGAACAAAGTACACTGCAGGTGTCACATTAGGTACACATTCAAATCCGTCCCCATTCGAATAATGCAAACCAACCTCCGAATTCAATTTCTAAACCCCGTGGTTCGTACATGACGTATTATGTGCGTGTGATGTCTGTCGACTGTCACTTCCCATTCTTAGCAGTTAGCGTCAACTGAGTCGGAGGGCGCCGATCTGTCAACAACTAGCGGATGTTATGTGTGTGTATGTGTGTGTGTGTGTGTGTGTGTGTGTGTAGGGGGGAGGTTTGGTAATAAATCAATTTATAGAGAAAAAAACTAAATAAAAGACAACAAAAATATTATATTAGATTATTATATGTGGTTATATAATTTTCGACATTATAATATTATGAATACCTGCTCGTACGTTACCAGCTACGTTAGTATTACCAAAGTTGAGTGCATTAACTAGTTAAAAAAATTGAATTGATCTAACACCTGGTTTAATTGACTATGCAATTGAAATAACTTATAATATAATCTATCAAATCGAAATAAGAATGATTTTGAAATTTTTGGTTTCAGTGGTTTTACACATCGATATTACAGAACATGGTTTTTAATTGAAAATAGTCTAATAGTTAATAATCGAAATAAATAATAAGCAATACTATAATTTCTATGATTTTTTGATAAAATAATATTATACGTACGTATGAATAGACACAAAATACTCTTTATATGTGATCCATATAAATAGGTAGTTGTTAATATTTTTTTTTTTTATATCAACTTCAAACTTAAAACCATTTCACTTCTGATCTATCGTGTTCACTTCTATAACTTTTAACTTAAGTTGAGTTTATTATTTTTATTAACTTGCCCATCTTTAAATATTACTAATGTTATCGTCTGTAAAATAAAAATATATTAATTGTAATTAAAAAAAAAAATTCATTTTACATTTTACATTTTCCTAATGGGCGTCTTTGCAACAATTTATATATTATTATTATAATTCCGGTCGATTATCATTAATCATATTATTACTTATTATTATAATATATGAATATTAATACGAATGGTACATAAAATACGCTATAAATAAATATTTTTCTCACTTTACTTGCGTTGTTATTTTCCTACTTTTCTTCTTCCTTTGTCGCTACGTGTGTTTTATTCACCTTCAACCGTACTGTTAAACTATAGTAAACTCGGGCCAAAAATAGATTTTAATTTTTACACCTTAACTGCGATCTGTGAGGTATCAAATTTAAGTGTGATGCCCGCATGTGTTATCTCTGCCTTACAAATGTACAAGTCGAAAAATTTGCGTTCAGCAGAATCCGTTGTCATTGTGTGTTGTTAGTTTATTATTAGCAGTATTTAAACCGATCTATAACAAAATTTCAGGGAAGAAGATTATCTGTTCTCTTAGCCAGTGCCGGATTTAACACAAGTGCCACCATAGGCACCGTTAAAATTTGCCGCTCCTCCACCCTATATCTCCATTTTTTCCTATCATAAAAAAAAAGCGAATTTGAATTATTGAAAATTTATTTTATTTTAAAATTTTAAGATTATAGAACGACTAATATTGGTAGCTACTTATTTCTGTTGTTTGACGAATTTTATTTTTATAGTGCAATGCCACAGCGCGGCAACAATACACGTATGTGCATCCACATATTATATACGTAATATAGTATTATTAGTATTATATAATGATAAACGATATTTTACGAATAAATGTAGACAAAAATGATACACCCGAAACCCGAACAATTTTTAATATGTGATCTACAAAAAATAAAATATAAAATACATTTATTTTTTATTTCGATACAATAAATTTGCCGCTCTAGGCCCGGGCCTCACTGGCCTAGGCCAAAATCCAGGCCTGCTCTTAGCAAGGTTATTTTTAATTTTAATTTTAAAACAAGTTATAAGTACCTATCTATATGTCAGATAAAATATTATTAAATATTTCATAATAAATCTCTTTAAAAAGCTAACCTTTAAAATTAAAAACCAACGAGAGAACACCGATCATGTGTACCTATCTGCCTGATTTATAATGGAATAATTGTGACATATTAGGTATTGATATTTAATATTATTGGTATCTACGTTGTGATCCAAACAATGAACAAACGGTTTGTTGATAACGAGCAAATTTCGGTAGAGTTATTAAATTTAATTTATTTTTTAAGAATTTTAATCCAATGGGGCTCATATTTTTCTTGAGAATAAATAAAAATAAAAATTTTCTACATAGCTAATGACTATATCCAAAGTCGTAACCAGGGGGGAGGGGCTTGGGGTTCAGACTCTCCCGACAGTTTTTCCCGAGCTTATTAAGTATTAACGTTTTAAAATGTGTTAGTCAAAAAACATATTTATACTCTAACCCCTCCTCCCCCCCCCAAAAAAAAAAAAAATTTTTTTGTTGGCTAGGCCTTAGCTATATCTATACATAATATGTAAGAATTATCTACATTGACATTCTTAGTTATAAATCAATTACCTACTTATTTAGTTTTATCGATTTTTGTACCGATATAGGTACTTATCGCCCGATTCAGAAACACTGTAGGTACTTCTGTTATTATTATTTTTCGATACATATTAATATTATATTTTTTTATCGAATTTCATATAATCGACGGTTATTGACTAGATAATCGGTGCAATTCTTTTTCTTCTTAACTTTTACGGTCCTTGAAGGACTTTCGCGGCCTCAATTACTTATATCTTATTTTCTTACCTATCTTACCTATCGTACCTTCCCCTATCTATATACCTACTGTCTTCTAATATCGTATCCGGGGTGCATTTAATTGAATTAATCATGTTTATGTCAACCCAAAGGTGTCTAGGACGACCCGTCGACCCCTAGGTCTTTCCCCATTCGACTTACGTACCTGTGCTTTCTACAATAGGCCGCTCGACCTCCAGACATGACCCGCCCGCTCGAGTCATCATTTACTCATAAAGTGGGTGCTTTTACCGGGTTTTCGCTACACTTGTTGGACTTCTCTATTTGTTATCATTCAGTACACACACTACACGCATCTTCTAGAATAGTGGTCAACAAATCCGTCTGAGCACTCTTCTTGCAAAACAAAATTTGGTGAAATAGATTTGAATAGATATAATATTCGTTTTCAATCGTAAGATTTTAAGATTACCTACCATCCTAATCAGCATTATGGTTGGTTGACAAGAAAAAGGAAGCCGGTAAATAGTCGGAAATATGAAAATCGAATAAAATCTTATAGTGGTAGCGTCCTCTAGTGCCGAAATTGAACAGTGGTCATTTGCAATTCATCTCACACGTCATAAATAGTTTAAAACGACGTAGACAGAAAGCAGTAGGAACCAATACCGTCCATAAATGCCATATTATTATACTAGAAAATTGAATAAATAAAGTCATGAACATAAAGTAAAATAGATTTGAAATGACAATCAATTTTAAAATTTATTTACTAAAATTAATCAACTTTCGTAAATTTTTAATGAATTTTTTAGTTTGATATTATTAACTTTTTAAAATTTTTATTGTTCAAAATATTAACGGGTTTAAGAGTTCAATTTCCAAAAAGTTATAGTCGTTTTTAAGTAAATTTTATGCAATGATTATAATCAGGGATCCCGACTATTTTTTGGTCTCGAAAATACCGGGAGTCCCAGTATAAATAATCTCGGGATTCCGGGATTACTTTTAAATTTCTTTTCAAAGAATTGTTTAAAAAAATTCAATACTAGCTAACAAAATTAGTACATGCTTGAGTAATCGTATAAAAAACTACGACGTCCAGAATTATCTGGCGTATTGAACTATTTACAGTCCTCGTAATGACTATGATCAAATAACATATTTAAAAGATTTATTTTCACTCCACAAAAATTATTTTATTAGGAAACAAACAATAAAATGAATTGAAAGGATACAAAATCCTTATAAAAATGATGAAGAAGAACAATAAAATTTTTTAACAAACAGAAAGTGAATCAATTACACTCACTCAATTGGCATTACAAGAAAAGTTGAAGTTTGAAATAGGCAAAAGTAAAAATACCGTTGATCCTAAATCAAATAAAGAAACAGTTTTGGTTAAAATCATCAAAAAAGAAACAAATCTTTAAGAAAATGGAGGAACTCATGGGTACTATTTAGAGCAAGCATTTAAGTATTTAACATCTAATCCTCCTACTAGGATGTACATTTTCAGCAGCAGCTTATATGGATCTATAGGAAATAAGTTAAAAAGCAAACTGGAAGATGGAATATTAGACGCTCTACTATTCCTATGCTCATATTTTCAAAGCAAGTAGAATATACAATTGTAATTTATTGTAACATTATTTAGTCTCTGAATGATATACAAAAATAAAAATAAAAATTTATACATAGTTCTTTTAAATTTTTTCATACTAAATTTCAAGATAATCCTGGGATCCCGGGAGTAATAGTTAAATATTCTGAAATCCCGGGATGGTAAAATAAGGCCAGGATTGTAATCTCTAGTTTCATGACAAATTCGAATATGTTTTAAAAAATTATAGGTATATGATTTTTAAGATATACAATACAATTGATATAAGTACTTATCTGACCATTAATAATTATATTGAATTTGATAAAACAATTAAAAAAAAAATCTAATTTGAGGCTATTACTAACCTAGCCAAACACCATACCTCATTTTCAAAAAAACAATAATCAATATTTATCTCACATATTGAATATACCTGAATAAAATAAATATACACAAACATAACTTATCGCAGTTACATATTTTATTCTGGTCAATTTTGTTTGAATACAACTTCACAATCATAGAAAAAAAACATACAAAATTACTCATATTAGTGTACCAGGTATATTTCTATTCTAAATAAGTAATTTATTTTAAAATAGTCATACAATTTTTGTAAAATAATTTTGAGAAAAAATTGATCGTTTATTTACAAGACAAGATTTCTGTCTTAAAAATAAGTATTTTGATAAAGTACTTGATTTATTTTTAAGTTTTAGTTTTTTTATACAATTTTAAATACAATTACAGTACTTTAAAAATATAATGTCCCAATTTTATAACATTAAAAATAACAAATATTTACACATAAATTATCTTAAATTAAATATTAAAAGATAAGCAAAAAAAAAAAAAATTTAAATCAAAAAATTATTTTAAATATCATAGTTTGAGCATGTTTTTGAAGCATTTTTTAAAGTTAAAATACAATTTAGTGATTCAGTTCATAAATATTTTTTGGTTTTTAATGTCTTTTAATAAATACTTAAAATGTACATAATACATGATTTTGTATGATATAACAACTAACCAGCTAATCCAATTATAATTGAACAACTACAATTCAGTTTTAAATTATGTTAACGTTATTAAACACACGTGACATCCACACTTCCACAGCTTTAATTTATTTGCTTAACAAATTCCTCAATATATTCTGACATGATCTGCATACTTTGATTTGACTCACTGGATTGATTATCAATAATATGCAATGTCTTGATATTGTCTTTTGTTGTGATTTGTAGACAGTTGAATTTTTCAAACGCCAAAAACGAATGTTTGATGGTATCCAGAGATATACTTTCACCTACAACACATTTTTTTCATATACATACATTATTTAGTGGGAAATAAATAGGTATACTTATTTATATAATAGAAATAGTTTATTTAAATTTTATAAACAAAATTTACCATAAGACAAGATTCCATCTTCCAAATTCTCGTGCATTTGGTTTAAGATGGTTTGTATGTGTTCCCGTTCAATCACTGAATTTTCTGTCAAAGCTAGAAAACTTCCAGCACTTTCAGCCATGCATTCTACGTATGGCATCATAACTGATCGATAAAGCTTTAATTTGTTCAAACTATTTTCATTAGTGCTAATCTAAAAAATTAAACAATTTATCATACTAAAAAGACACAATAAATATAGGGATTATGATAGAAAATATATTATTTAAGTTATACAAAATAGTCAATTAAAAAATACTTACACGGTATTTAATATCAATTTCAACATATGGACGTTGGTAATCATCATCGGAATCACTATCTAATAATTTTGCCAAATATTGGCTACGCTTCTCTTCCTCGAGAACCTATAAAATAAAATAAACACATATACAATACATAAATTATACTACAATCAGCTAAATAAACATAATAATTATTTTTTTGAAATACCAAATCCATCAAAACAATTTCTTCTTCCTCAAAATGTCTAATCACTCCATCCACAATATTATCCAGAGTATCACAAGGTTTAATAAAAACAAAATCAAATTGCAATAAATTGATAAGAAATAATGCATCATCAACCAAGTCATTTCTTGAGATTTTTATTTCCGGTTTAGTACTGTTCCAAAATTCTTGATTGACTAGTTTACATATTGAAAGAGCTGTAAAAAAAAAAAATAGTTATGATTAGCCCATAATAAAATCATAAATAAATATAAAAGAACAACCTTAAAATATTACATTAATATATATTATATTTAATACTGACCCACTATTGATTGATGCATAAAATGGGAAATGAGACTATTTCCATAATATGAGAGTTCTATTAAGACCGATACATCAAGAATTGGTTTAACAATACGGCCTGAGTCAGTATTTTCATACACAACTAATTTTGGCCCTAAGAGATCAAGCTGAAACAATAACAAATTAGTAAAATATTTAATTTTATAGTTTTTATCTAACACTTACTGCATGTTTAATAACGTCTACAGATTTTCCACTGAAACCAATATCTCTATCAGCTCGAGCCAATTTATGACGCAACATAGATAAATCCTTAGCCAATTGTTCTAGAGTAGTACCATTTCTATGTTTATTCAAAAGCAAAAAGCACACTGCATGTGTTGACATTATAGGAGTTGATTTCGAACAATCTATAAAATAATAAATGTTTTTAATATGAAAAAAGAATAACTTTTAAATTAATTTCATCACATAAATTGTATATAAAACAATAAAAGTATTAACATTATAAATACATAAACTATAAGTTATTTTTGAAATTTATAAACTATAAAACATTTTTATTAGTATATTTATTTTTTGTGCTTAGAAACTGTATAATTTATTTTAAGTTTGCATTAAACTTAATTTAATTAAGATTAAAGAAATATCATAAGCTCAAATAACATCCCTAAGGTCTCGCCAAAAAATTTAATTTGAGAATTGATATGGTTAATTCAAAAGTACATTAACATTACAAAGTCTTGCAACAAGAACCGTAATAAATATATTACGATATACATTACATTATTAAATATAGTCTGATTTTTATCAATAATAGTTTTCAATTAAAAAAAATATTACCATAAACTATATGTTTTGCCATTTTGTCTACTGTATTTTTATAGCAAATAGTCGCAGACATCATTTCCATACCATTCTTATTTAAGGTTTCGTTTTCTATTTGTGTCAATTTATCAATCGATTCATATAAATCCTAAAATATGATATAAAAACAATATGTTACTATATTAAATCAATAATATACAACTTTAAGTATAAATATAATAAACTTATAAAGAAATTCAAGGGGCTAAATTTATTTCAAAAGATATTTAGTGACTTCTAAATATCTAATATTGAAAAAAAAATATGAAATATACCGTTAATAACTATTTAACTAATTTATTGTTTATTTTTAAAAGTTTATAGTTTTAAAAATGTATTAAAATTAATGTAGACTACAATATGACTTATTTAAATAATAATTTTTATTATAAAAAAATGTTGACTAAATTTATATTGCAAAGCTACAAATTATTAAATACATATGAGATATACAATAACACAATATATTTAATTAAATCAAAATGTTATTTTTAATGCCTAACCAATCTAACCTCAAATTCAATGTGCATTTTGTCACCATCATACAAAAAAACAATCAAGTGAAAATAATTAATTTTTTTTTAATTTAAATTCTATATGATATATAACATTATAATTTTTGTTTTTTTCACTTAGTAACTTTTTACACGATATCAACTATGTTATGATTTTTATAAAAATAATTATTAAGTACTACAAATTTCAAATTTCAAAATAAAATCGTAATAATTTTCACTTAATTACTTTTTGCTAAACGGCAACAATTTATTTTGTTATAACTATTTTATAATTAATAATTATAACAAATTTAATTCAAATATATTAAACATACTCGTAATCTATATGGCGTATTAAAATCCACTCTCATTATTCCATAATGTGAATAAATAGCTTTGATGAATGTTGATATTGCAGCAAAGAAAGTCTCTTTCTTTTTTGGTTGGCCAAGTTGTTCTCTGACAAAATTTCCTTCCAATATTCGGTCATAATTCATAGATACGGGTATAATCCATGCATCTTCAATAACTTTTTCACGGTAAGCATCCACTATGATACTCAATAAACCAGCTATTTGTGAAAATCAAATAATTATATACAACTTTTACAATACTTATATATTTTTGTATTTGATTAACACACCTTTAGGAACACAACACTTTCCACTACGAGTTCTGGCACCTTCCAAAAAGAATTCTATATGGTGTCCATTTTTCATACTGTTTTTAATATAGCTGCTCAAAACTGACCAGTAGAGTTGATCTCTTTTTGTATCTACGTGTCTCTTGATATAAAATGCTCCCAAGAAACTCAACAGTTTACTGAAATCAAATTAAAACCAATTAGCATTTCATAGTCAATATATATATATATATTTAATATTATCAAGAATAATCGTTAAAAAAGATCCACCTACCTAATGAAGAAAACTCTGAGGTTCTCTCCGGCTGCTACCAGAGGCGGTTTGATGTTGTTTACTGTCAACACCAATCCCAGAAGTATATAGTCCATGTGACTCTTGTGCAACGGTAAATAAATAACGGGTAGGCCGCTCTGTTCGGCTTCTCTGACCCTGTCAATTTGAGAGGGCTGGACGACAAGGCTGGTGGCCAGCAACGAGACCATACGGTACGTGAACCAACCAATTACCCTTCAAAACACAGTCAGTAATAATGCACATGCCAAAACATGTAAAACAAAAAAGTTTACTTGTAGACCCAGTTTTTCACATTTGCGCTAATAACCGTCAATATGCGTTTCGTGTTTGCTCGCTGTGTTCTCATCTCCTCGTCAAAACTGCCATCACCAACAACCGCATCATCGGCACACGCATTACGTGCGGCCGCAGTGATTGCTTTCTCCACAACTTCATCTTCCAGAACCTTTACGAGTTATAACTCAATAAATTAATTACCACACATATATATTATATATACAACATAAGTACTGTACTATGTCATGTGCACCTACTTCGTTGTATATGTATTTATACTCTTGGCTTTTGAGCTGGTAGAAAAACTTTAAATCGTCGACAAAGCAACCGAACATTGACTTTTGAATGGCTCCTATGTTGTATATGTCCAATAAGTTCTTTAAATTTGACACGACTCTTGTGTTACCCCTCACCGTGTTCTGGAAAACAAATACACATATTTTAATACAAACTGCGTCGATTTATTGCAATGCAAGTACGATGTACCTACGGAAATAGTGGCAGTACGACAGTGGTACCTACCGATAAATTACCGAGTTTATATTATATAACAATAGAAATTTAAAGCACCCTCCCGGATCCATTTTTTATGTTTTGATAATTTATTTAATAAATAGTAATGGGAGTCTACCAATTGGCAATTGCGCTCAAAACATTGAAGGTCGTCAGACCAGTTGCGCTCGATCATTTTTTGGGTAAATAGACCAATAAATAACTAAATAATAACCGTTGGTAATTTATGTTTAAAATATGTAAAAATAATATTTATTATATTCAGTACAACTTAAGTAACTTTACTTGAATACAATAAAAATTAATGAGTAATTATACAATATAATCGTATATATAAGTAGTTATCAAATAGTGTCATCAATGTGTCACCCAATAATATTATTCAGAACAATAATTGTGCACGAACCAATTAGACCGATGAACATATTAATTAATAATAACTAATGATAATAAAAACTCGATTTCGTCTAGGTATCAAAATACAATATTTAAATTCGTGTTCGTGTATGTTGGTTATAATAATTACCTACATTTTATAAAAGTCCAGGATATTGTTATAGAATATTTGCTGCAAATCAGATATTAATATTTTAAGCACAATAATATTTCTTTTTTCGAAAACAATCAATCACTCAGTAATCAAATGATTAATAAAATATAAGTTTGGAATTTTCGATTATTTGAATACACGTCATATAATTTATGTATATTGTATATAAATAAATGTTAATGGAATTGTATCGAACGAAAACATATTTTTCATACCTGCGGAGGTAAAACCAACATATAAGCGCAATTGATTTTTCACCGATCCTATAAAATACAAATTTTATTTTAGGCGCAAACTGATCGCGTGCCCATAGAAATATTATACTGTAATATGGTGTAATACTATTCCCGGTCCGCGGTTATCGATGGTGATTATATATAGTTTTTTTTTTTTTTAATTGCTAACTAACGTTTTAAGTATACACATTTTCGTAGTAATATTTTACTCGAGGTTTGTTGGACGCATATCGTGATGTGGAAAAAGCCAAAAGAAAAAGAGTACCGGATATTATACTCACGGGTATGCAGACCGGACAACACTGTCCAGGGGACGCGCGCAGTCTGCTGTATCTCATGATTTGCCATTTCAAATATTTTGACTGACACAGTTGTTTGACATCGAACACCACCGCCTTGCGGTCCACCTGCGGACGGTACCGCTGTGACGGCAGTTTACTTTGCTTGTCGTCGTCGACGGCGGCGGCGGCAACGGCCGTGTTGTTGTTCACCGGCACAATGTATATCTCGCGCCTGCCGTCGTCCTGCGGCCCGTTTTCCGATCTGCTGTACTTGTTGTAGAGGTTTTGGAAACCGGTCGACAGCGCTTCCACCATCTCGTCGGATCTTGTGTGGAGAAAACGGAAGAGAAATTATTATCGTGTAAATAACAACAAAAATTCTTATTTGATCTACAGCGATAAAACCCACGGGGCCCGAAAAACAAACTTGGTTTGGACCTTTGCCAGAGCGACGCGGCGGCAATCTGCTCGACGACGACACGTCGTGATGAATGCGCGACCGTTGCCGAACGACAATCTAAAAGTAATGTTCGAAAATATTGTCACCGCGCGATTATATGTAGTGTGGCGCACGTTGTGTGGTGTATGCGGTACGAGTGTAGCAGGTATTACTACTTGCCTATGTATTGCCGTGGTTCAATGAACCGCAGGCACGCGTGAACGGCGGCTAATTTTTCCGCTTTACGGTATTGAAATTATACACAGTTTCCTTTTATACGCATAGGTATATAACTACAGGTACGAGGTATATTAGATTTATTTGATTTTCGCACGGCACGTGGTCTACAGCCATAATAAACAACTACGTGTATATCGAGGGGATTGGAAACGGTGATTTTTCGTCTACAAATGATAATATTATTATTATTATATGATGTCACACCGCGCGACACGGGAAGTTATTAGACGCGCAGTTTTCGTTCCGACGTAACGTATAATTATCAAATTATGACGGAGTGGAGCGATGATAATAATTTATTCTGAAAACATATTTGAATAACATGTCAAGATACTCGTGATCGAATTTTCCGCGCGGTTTTTGATTTCGATGTCGCGTCTGACACTTTACAAATTGAAATACGACAATTTCTACTTTTTTCATAGAATTTTTTTTTTAGTTTTTTATTGAGCTTATTTTATCTAATCGCTGGAAAGTTTATCTGGACTAGACTTGACGGCAATTAATTCAAACTTGGTTTCGCAATTCTTGTAGCTTAACTGCGGATCAATCAATTGGACGTATACATTTATTTGTTACGCGTGTTAGACGAAGACGAAAATTTAACACTCCCGAACTTCTTAATAATGTCGTAAGTACCTACGAATGGAAAATATTGGGTACTGTTAACGAGTAAACGTGATTATTACACAAATTATCTGGATTTAGCACGAAGAAAAACACACAGATTATTATAGTTTACGTAGATCTGCAGATATCTGTTCTACACATAAATCTATCACCAATTATTTATTTATTTATTTATACATATATAAACAGGCATATACAATATATGATATAAAATAAATAACACATAAAACAGTAAGATTGAGAAACTTATTAAGTTAAATTCTAGTGATTATACAACTTTAAGAGTTAAATATAATTAATAAAATTAAACACTGATAGTGATATTATAATATAATATTATTTTCTTCAATGAAACAAGTCTTTTGACTTTGAATGTTGAATCCTGAACTAAATACTTTTTTTTTAATGTTTACTATGGGTAATATTACAATTTAAACGACGTCGTAATTGTGACAACGTAAAATGTTAATGTTAACAATTACGAAACTAGATAAAATATTACAGTTAATGTACATACATATATATCCATTGTTAATGATTTATCATATACACACACTATAAATAATTATCAAATACATCAATTTGATATTAAGATATATTATTATAATATCTTCGCGATACTGTGTATGAAATCAACGCACAATATTAATACAAAACAAAAAGTAACATAAAAAACATTCTAAAATATTTTTGGTTTTATGTGATTAGTCAAAAAAGCAATTATATTTACATTTTACTTGACGTTCAGAATGCACAAAAACTAATCGAAAATCAAAAATTAATTCAAAGTTATAAATATCGTACTATTACTATGCATAATAATATATAGAATAGGAAATTGACAAAATGTAGCATTTTGTAGCCATTCGTATTACCTCATAATAAAACAAAAAAAAACCGATAATTTGCGTTTTTCTAGAATTATGACATAATTAAAAAAAAATAAATAATCAAAATCACAAATTAAAAAGACGACACAATTTGAATTATAATACTCGGGCGACAATCAAATTATATAGATACTAAATAATTTGCAATAATAAAATGCTCATTAATTAAAGGTTTTGCACTCAAACATTTTAACGTGTACATATTAAGATATTCATGTCGCGACTGTTGATGCGGTAGTGCGGTTAGACGGTTAATAAAAAACTCCATAATATAATATATAATATTATGTCGTCATATTAGATGCTCCGCCGTAGCTTTAATGATCGACACGCGAAGGCTAGATTAATCAGCCTTCGTGGTGCCGATGCATATGATTTAAAGATAGTGATTCAGTCGTTGATACCTGCAGCCGATGAGACTTGTTTGTCCAACAGAACGAGTAACCCGAAATCGGTGAAAGTAATAATGAAAAATAGTAGTGTGAATAACGCTACGCGAATATTAAAACAAAAAATAACTCTTTGATCATCCGACCGACCTTTATGCTGGTATAGTTGGCAGTACACTGTGATAGATAAACAATACGACTTTGACTTCAAAACCCCACTTGGGAATCAGCGTCTTAAAAACCATTGCTTTTTGAATTTCAAATGGTAAAATTAAAAAATTGTAATTATCATTGCTTTCTAATATTTAACCCAGATTCGTCACGGAGTAAATATTTTTTTTAAGGATAAATTTAAAGGTAAATCATGGGCAGTCAATATAAAAATAGTCAAGTGTTCAATAACCCTATTTAATACTCGAATAATTTATAACACTGATGCGGAGCATATAGTATTACACGAGTCCTAAACAATTTTAATTAATAAAATAAAGTATGAGTGTAAAGTAAGTGCTGAGTGCATAATGCATGATATTTTATACTAATAAATAATTGTTATAACTTACTAGACCGCGACCGCTTGAGCTGCAGCGTATATTTTAGTAGGTAGTCTCTGTCTTATATAATTTAGTTTTTAGAAACGATTAAACACTGTAATACATAATGTCTGGTATCATATCAATCATTATGCTTATCAGTGTTTATTATAATGACGCGTATATTAAACATTTAATCCCATTCAATTTTAATAAATGTAATATATTATAATATTAAGATAATAATAATGGCCGTTGACTATTAAGTATTGGACAAAATAATAAACTACTTATTATATCATGAATAATGAATATGAACATATAATATAATATACAGGACGTATCTATATTATGTCATTGTACACGGATTTTTTTTAATGATTATGGATCGACATTATGAAATTTCAAAAAAAAAACGAAAAATGACGTATTTCTTTATTTTAATAAAGCAATTTTTTTACAGCAATTTAAAACAATTTTAAGCACACAGTTGCACCAACAACAAAATCAACTTCAATTTTTTAAATGATAATAACTAAATTTTTAATAGATTCTGATAGAGCTTTATTTTCTGAAAATATTATGGTAAAATTATGAATTTTGGTCAACTAGTTCGTTAAATACAATCCTCCAAAGTTTAATAAATTCATTAATGCATAGTTTTAATTTAAATTTTTATAATTGGTATAAATTTAATTTACTAAAGTTAAATAATATTTTTTTAACTATCTTTTTATGTATTTTTATAATTTTTCAAACACTTGAATCATCGCCTAAACTACCAGCCTTGCAGAAATTTATTTTTTGAAGCCATTTAGTATGTCCTTGTCTCAAGACATGGGATTAGAGTCGAACTTGAGAATTCACTTCTCCAGATCGGAAAAATTAACTAAACACAATGTGTTTTATTAAATCAATGCAGATCCCTGATTGTTTATAAAATGTTCTCACAAAATTCTAACCGTCTATCTTCCTTCATCATCTTCCCAAAAATCTAAAACAATATTCATTTTAAATGGTTTATATTTTTGGTTAATTGTAATATACGCCTAACAATTCCTTGCTTTCAATCGATAAAATACTTAGATCTATCTTTTCACTACCATATGTAATCGCGGGATACATCATATAAACCAAAAGATGTTTTTATATATTTTTTTATTTTTTTCTTTCTTTCAAAAGACTCGTCTTAAACGCGCGTCTCATCTGTATGATTATTATATTAATTTCAAACAACTAACACACCAAATTAAATACAAAATGCCTCATGTTCAAATATTTAATTGAGCTAATGTGATACTCTGGGTAATACTAAACAATAAAATACTCAGTAAAATTTAAACTTTCTCAAATATGATTCTTCATACATCACCAATGCCCCGCCGTATATCTCGCTAATTTTCATAGATGTAGAAACAGTAACTTTTTATAAAAGATTCTACTCCAGGCAAGAGTATAGACTGCAAATATCTTTTAAAAATAATAAACGAAAATTTCAAGTTTAGATAACTCTCATTTTAAATTCTAATAAAATATAAATAACGAGAATTTTACAGTTTTCGTAATTGGAGGAGTAAAACTACTAGGTCCTAGATATCTAGACGGAATTAAAAATAACCGTAGCTATCAACTACTTTTGTGTGAGCTGCAAATTATATAATATAGATATTATTATATAGGTATAGATACTTAGTTTTATATTTATTTAAATATAAAATACAATGTATTGACTCAATAGACACGGTATAAAATATATTTTAGTTGAACGCACGATTATAACTCCATGTATAATTTATTTGATACTAGTAGTGTTACGAGTTTTATGTATTTGCACGTGTTTTGCCTTTAATCCAAATTGAATGGTCATCAGCAATTTGTCCACCATTTATTTGGTTATTCTTAATTTAAAAAAAATCCAATTTTATTGCATATTTCAATCAATATGTGGGTAGTATTTAATTATAAAAAATTATGTAAAAGTTAATTAGTTTGATAAAATCTAGAAATATTTTTTTTCTTCATATTTTATCATTTTTTACGTTTAAATCCAAGTCCTAGGTACAAGTAACCATGTAGCTATGTAGGTAAGTACTCAATAATCTCAATATGAGCAAACTACATTTTAGTGTTGAATACCATGACACATGATACCCAATATGTCAACTAAAGAGAAAGTAATGACCGGTTTACATCAAACGATCATGGTCTAACTTCTTCCAATTTAATCTAGTTTTAGTCCACATTTATACATGTACAAATTTATTCAACTATTTTAAATGTTTAATTTTCAATCGCAGTAGTACATTTTGGTACTAGTGTAAAAGCCAAGAGGACCGTAAAAATAGTGTTTATAAGAAACCTATTCTATGTAATATACGAAATGATTCAGTACACACTCTGCATTATGTCAAAATAACTATTACGTATTACTGTTAACGTATTAGAATTTATTTTTTTCCCATAATTTTAAGTTATTACCAATATACATTTTTGAAAAACAAAACAATATTTTTACTTCTTGAAAAGCGTATATTTTAAATATATTCTGGAACAAAATATTTTGTTGAGAAGTTCATAAAAAATTGAACTTAAAACTAGTTAATTAGTTATAAAAAATTAACTAAGTATCTACTCTACATAAACATATACTTATTATACAATATAAACATTTTTAATAATAAAAAGATATAACTAGATTTTTTAAATCATATTTACTCAAATATTATAAATACATATATATTTTTTTTAAATATCTGAAGAAACAAAATTAATGTCAATAGTAACAGATAAGAACGAAAATGATATTTTAGTTTTGCTAAATTTTCACACATTTTATTATAGATCAAAAATATGTGTTAATTGATTAAAAAGTGCATCTAGAAAAGACGCTATTTTTAATTTTAAAATTATTTTTAGTTAACAGATATTACTTTCTCTAATTTAATTTTAAAAAAAAATATGTGTATTATAATGATATACATATAGGTAATCGTATTTATATATTTCCATAATGTTATTAAATATTCTAAGTATAGTAATACAATTTATTCATATAAAATAAATAACTATCAAAAAATAGTTATGCATAGGCATTCTTAATACATATTATATTATATTGGGGTATGGTTACATTTTACATCTAAATAATATTTGTTAGTAATAAAATAATTTATGTAACAAAAAAAATTATTATTTGAATCATTTATTAAACACTAGTTCCTAAGCAGTTATGAACATTAAGTATATATTTACTATTCAAAATCATCATTTTATTAGTTTTCAATTGTATTATAATCATTTACGCAATTAATAACAGTTTCGATTAACACTAGAATGATTAATTAATTATAAATTATAGAATTTACTACTACTAGTATCTAATCTATTGTTCCAATATTCAATCCTTTATGTATACAAAATAATATATTTCAGTTTGATTGCAAACCACGACTCAAGAAGATTGATTGACATACATTTTTAAAAGTTAAATCTCATAGGTTTTTAGTTTATCAATAATTACTAAACTTTTTTTATACACATAAAAATACAATCTGTTTATACAAATTTGTAAAATTCGTATATTATATAATTTACTTTACGAGATTTTTTTTAAGTAGACACGTTTTAAGCCTATAGAGAAACCGCTATTGACGGATTAGCTGTGGTCTGTAACTTTGCACCATTTACATTTTGAGCAGCAAGGTGGATTTTCCAGAAAAAGACTAGATATTTAGTCAGTTTTTAATCGGTAATCAGAGTTCCGATGATCAAAAAGACAATTTAAAAACCTTTTTTTTCGCAAGTTTATTAAGTTAAATAATAATAAAATATGTAAGCATGCTAATTTTTATTTAAGATCGGCAATACTATAACATTATATAAAGTAAACCATAAACAAACATGTTAATATTACTTTATTAAAAAAAATATAGAAGTAAGTACTCTATACAGGGATACCTATTGAAATTAACTTCTATTTAAATATGCATAAAAAAAGGTTTATTTTGAAACATTTTATCATAATAAATTAATAATACTGTAAATTACTGCGATGTATATAGACTAATTTGCCTCGATAATAAACTAAAACTAGTAGAATAAACGTTCCTAAACCCTAAATGACAAGTAAAAATGGTCTTAACACAGATTTGCCAGTTTTAAAATCATTTTCAATTAATTTGATTTCTCTTAAACATTGGTGTATTTAATTTTTAAAATTTAAACTCTGTAATAATAACTACAACTCACACAAATCGAAAAATTACACAGACAAATTAAATTAATATTAAATTTGAAAAAATAAACGAATATCGAAAAACGAAAAATTACAAGTATAAACTTTAGTAAGAATTGAAATTTAATATTCATAACATTTCTATTCGAACAACAATTATAATATGCATTCGTCTATAGAAGACACAATACAGTAAGAGTTAAATTATAATGTCATATATAGAAAATGCAAATTATAAAAATACATGTAACAAGTACGAAACAGTTGTAAATTCGACATACACGTAGGTAAACACTTGAATTTCAATATGGTAAAAATAAATTAACCAAATAAATTATAATAATATATAGGTAGTCGACTTCAGTGAAACGTTAAACTTCACGTTAATTATAAATAATATAATTAAGCTATATACAGAGTGTCTCATGAAAACCTGACATATAGAATAACTTTTGTTAAAAACTTTGCCAACATTCAAAAATTTCTTTTTTTTTGTTTAATTTATAGACGCTTGACTATTACACAAATATAATTTTATAGTGACCCGACCAACTCCCATACTTCAGCTGCTTTTTTGTTGTTTTTATTTTGGTACTCAGAAGTTACTATACAGGATGTCTTATGAATATCTAACATATGGAATAACTTTTGTTGTATTCAATATTCAATTTTTTTGTTTAATTTATAGACGATTGCGTTACATGTATAATATAAGAAAAATGTTTTTATTTTTTAATAGTGAAAATAAAAATTTTTAAATTTGATAAACATTTTTTTAAAAAATGTAAAATAACCAATTTATAAATATGATTTTTAGAAAAGTTTCGATGGTGAAAATATCCCTTAAAGTGCAGTCGTTTATTTTTTACAATTTTTTGAAGTTTTTTGGAAATTAAAATTATTTTCTCCTTTATTGTAATAAAATAAACCATTATCATCACTTCATCAGTTATTACGGATAACTAGTAGTTACAATGACTATTAGTAATTTATTTTTCTAAGAATTTCTGAAAACTTGAATAAACAATTGCACTTTAAGGGATATTTTCACCATCGAAACTTTTCTAAAAATCATATTTATAAATTGGTTATTTTACATTTTTTAAAAAAATGTTTATCAAATTTAAACATTTTTATTTTCACTATTAAAAAATAAAAACATTTTTCTTATATTATACATGTAACGCAATCGTCTATAAATTAAACAAAAAAATTGAATATTGAATACAACAAAAGTTATTCCATATGTTAGATATTCATAAGACATCCTGTATAGTAACTTCTAAGTACCAAAACAAAAACAACAAAAACGTAGCTGAAGTATGGGAGTTTGTCGAATTGGATGAGCCACTCTAGAATTATATTTGGTTATAGTAATTAATTCAAATGCAATTACAAACAATAAAAATGATAAATCACTGCATTTAAAAACAATTCTAGATTGAAACTATTAAAGCCATTGTAACATATAGGCGCACATAAAGTGTAGTAGGTAAGTAGTAGTACGTTTTATAAGACCGAAATTGGCGAAGGCGAATTCCTCTCCAAACATACAACATGCTCAATTAAATTAAAAAATTATTGTATTGAATTAATAAAATAAATAAATCAATAAAAATGTTAAAAGTTATAATAACTTGTACCAAAATTAAGTTATTGATTGATACAAAATGTACATATTTATTTATTAGCATATTATTTTTTTTTTTATTTAAAGGTTTATGTTTTTAAAGCAAGTAAACATAAATATTAAAATAAATTTAAAATCCAAACCAGAAGTGTTTTGAAACCTGAAAGAGCCAAACACCCGTTTAATATGTGTCTACTACCCAATGTCTGGCTTTAGCCTAAAAAAGTATGATCCAAGTTGTAACTCACATGCAATTGTTCTTGGTAATTAAAGACGGAATTTAAATTTATTTTTGAGTGGGGGATTACTTTAGAACAATACATTCTAACTCCCAGATACATAATTTGATTCATGTAACATTGTAACAAATGTTTCAAAAGTGAAACTTGAAACTTTTATTTAGCATTTTTATATAGGTTACCTATTTTATTAGTTTAAGTGCATACCTATTTATGAAATGTTTTTGAGTTTTAAATGTAACATCACAAATTAGGTAATTTATTATGCCTATTATTTTATTGATGTTATTAGGCTCAACGAAATACTCATAATTTAACTGGTATAAAAGAAAAGAATGCAGAATTTAACATATCTAATTCAATTTTAGTTTTATGTTTTATTTTTGTATGTTTATAATGAACAATACAGCATTTGGTAATGAAATTTTGATTGATCATGAAATTCATGACGCTTTTATATTAAGCCCAATAAACTTTCAAGTTTCCATTATGCACAACACTCGCAATAATCACCTATTTTATATTCATAATTTTTTCCAGAACTACATGTTAAATCACCCCATTAATATTTTAATCTATCATGGTAATGATATTGATACATAATATTGATTATTGATCTATTTAATTAAGTGGTATCCCTATTTATCTCTATATTTAAATTGTTAATATTACTACATATACATATTGATTGTAAATAATCGTTGACTGTCTTTTTATTATACCACACTGTATTTTTTTCTCTAATTTAATTTGTTCTTGATACATAATTTCATAAAAAGAAAATAAATGTTGGTGTACTTACTTAGGTGAATCCATACGTAAATTCGTTCCTTAAACAATTCACAAATTACATGCACCTATGCTTCAGCGGCACAAAATTATTTCTTTTTACGATAAATCGACAATCAATTTTTCGTCCAATTATAATAATTTTTAGTTAAACTTAATGACTTATCGAGATGGCTGTTGTATTCGAATCGAAAGCGGAGGTGACGCGCGTCACAACCGACGAAACTTATGCGATTGAAGTTCTCATTGAGAACCGTCAGATATTCAGGTATTTGACGAGAAATTGCTATTGCCGACCACCAGAGAATAACAACACACAGACTGTACAATGAAACCAACGTGATCAAGTCAAACCCGAAATCGAATAAATAAAATTAAAAACGCGTACGGCATAACACTGCTGAGTTCGCAATTCGAAATAAATCATCGTCGTTAACACCTATATTGCGAAGTGTATATCGCGGCCGCGGTTATTATATTCGTTAAGTAATCTCATTTTCATATTTAAATATTATGAACATTAGGAGCATGTATTTTCATAATTTAATATTATGAACATTACTACCGTGTATTTTTATGTTATACCTACATACCTAGGTATATATATATAGTTTTTAACTGTCCGTGTTCCTCGACAAAAGTAAAATCGTTGAATAAGCTAGTGAATATTAATATAAACAGCAACAAGACGCCTGCACGGCTACATGCTGTGGTTGTTTTAAACATAATATTTTAACGTAAAAACAGCGCACTAACCTAATTAATATTATTAGTTATTAGTTTATTACTATTGAATACATTCAGAAAATTACAAATAAATATACTATACTTATAGAGTGATTTTTTTTTTTTTGAAAAACACTCAATATTTCTATCACTATTAACATTTTTACATATTTTTAAGTCATTAAAAACATTTTTGAAATTTTGTCGTGGGTACCTATCATTTTATTAATTTTTACTTTTTTAAATGACAATATTTTGGATTTCTTAATCTAAAGCGGAATATTTGGATAATTTCGATGTATTAAAAAATTGAATTTTAAACGAGTAATATATGAGTTATAACTTATAACTTAATAGTTTATAATTAAAAACATTTAAAGTTTTAATAGGTAGGTACGTAATAATACGGTATGCCTGCACACAGGGTACCTCTTTGCCACTACATTCTACTCATAAACTACTCCTAAATTCGATTTTTATTTACTTATCGAAGTACTCCAAAAAATATACTGCTTTGGAACAAGAAATTAAAAATATATGTTGTCATTCAAAAAAGTAAATACTTAAAAAAATGTATGTTGAAATAATGTTCTTCGATAAAAAACAACACCCAATATACTAATATGTGATTCTCATAAATGTATTATCAAAAATTTTAAATATATGAGGATAATATCTATACAAATAATTGTAAAATAATAGCCACTCTCAAATCTTTACCAGGATCTGTGCTTGCAAATTACACATAGTTTGCACAAATTAAAATGTGTGGATCTATATTTTCTTATTGTGAGAGTGAATATATTTAATTGCGCAATAAGGGCGAATATAGAGAAGTAGCTTTGAGGGCTCAAAAAGTATACTTTAAGTGAACAAATTACTAGCCATAAATTTATGGTTAATTCATGTCAACGAATTGGACAAGAAGCATAGAGAATTTTAGACAGCAACGACAGTGGTATAGATACTTAGAAGGCATACTTTTTTTCACAGCGTATAAATAGTATTATATTATATTTAATGGATATTGGATACTAAGAGCATATATTAGTCCACTCCAAACCCCTTAGAAATTGGTCAAACACCACTGTGTAATAACTGAAAGGTCAATACGACGACTACAAGAAATTAGAAAGTAATCTATGTGATTGGTTAATGGTAGTAGACAAATTTAAATCTTTACCACACAAAAACAATTAAGTTTGTGCGCCATTGAAAATAAATAAAAATATTGTTTACTTACATAAACGGCAAAATAAACCGAATACAAACAATTTACTATGACCATGGTTAACTTCTCTAACTACATAACTATTTATAGTACAAACTACAGTTAAAAATCAAATACACATGATGTGAACTAGATATCCAGTACATTTTTAGTTTTCATGTATTACATTTTTACATTCACATAATTCCCACAAAAGTAATTATTATTTAGAAAGTGATTTGAAATAATGATTGAAATCTTAAGTCACAAAATGTATAATTTATTACAAATTAAGTATACATAATGTCCAAACAAATAGCAGAAAATGCTAATAGAATTCAAACATAGCATTGCATATCAAATATTAATGTATTATGTATAAATAGGTAATAAATCAATACAAAATATCAAAATATTTCAAAAATCTACTTTAATGTCAAATTCTTTAATTAATAAAAAAAATATAAAATAAAATATTCTCCCATGTATTAAATACTAATATTACGAATATTTAATAACATAAATCATATTAGTTACATTGATTAATTAATCATTTTTCTCTTTTTTTGTTTTGAAATTATTTTAACCTTTTACATTCTTATTTATTTATTTATTCTGATTTTATTTTAACAATTAAAAAAAAAATTCCACAATTGTTTTAACCTGTTATACTTATATACTATTACCTTTAATCTATATACAATATACATTTATATGTCTAGTTAGTGAGTAGTAATAATTATACCAATGAATATGAATGATCACTAAATGTAAAATTAAAAATGAAACATATGTAAATTTTTCATTTTGACAAAGTTTAAAAAAAAAAAATTTCAAAAATAATTTCTTGTAAGAATTAATTAAACATTGAAACTTTATAGAAAATCAGTAGAAAAAAAAATAAACAATTTCGATTTTTAAAATTAATTTTAAGCTTTTAAATCATAATTAATTAATTTATTACGTCTTGTATAAATTGAAAGTGAATACCTTATGTAAATATAATTATTTTTGAAAATACTTAGACTTATATCTATATTAAAAATATAATTCCATCAGAAAACATAATAAAGTTAGCATCCATCATTTTATAAATAGCAGCATAAGCTTCATTTTCAGTGAAAGTATTTGCTACATGTTCTTCATTTATCATATTGAGCATACGTGTAAAACCCAATGATTGTGATCTGTGTTTTTGAAAAACTTTACTCAATGTTGATTTAAATACTTTATACCTATCTGGAGTGATTGATACTTGTGATACTGCGATTGGACCTCCCTGTGTTCCTAAATTATCTGAATCTACTTCCATAACTTCTGGTTCCACATCATCAATCTCCTCCTCTTCCCTGTCTTCAAATGAGTAAGGATCATCATCATTTTTTTTTGATTTTCTTTTTGGAGGTTTATTCTGTGAATCTTGTTCATCTCCAGATTCTTCATCACTGAGTTGTCTTTTTCTTTTAGGTTTCTCTAACACTTTTTTAAAGTAAGCAAACTGAACAAGTTCGATTGCTGCTTGAGCGTCTTGTTGTTCAACATTTTTGGACAAACGAGCTTTAGCATGAGCAGTAGAAAGACGAATTAATGTTTCTAATGTTCTGACAGTAACAGGCTGAGTCCTTGCAGCATCAGATTCAACAGCTTCCTGAGAGCGAAGTCTAGAATATTCTTCAGATATTTCATTAGATGCTTCTTCAGTTAATACAGGTTTAACACACTTTGCAATATGTATGTATTTTCTCATGAAATGACTGCTTAAAGTTTGTTCTGATTTACTATTTTGCGGTCCATGAAGTAAAGGTTCATATTTTTCAAACATGCGAGTTTTAGATGGGTCATTCTCATCAATTTCTAAATTTCTAGTGCTCAAAATATCCACACCTGAACCCATTGGTAATGCTTCACCGTCTTGTTCTTTAGGATCTCTGTATCTATGAATGCGGACAACATGCTCAGATATCAAACGGTCATTTTCACTATCAGGTACATCTAACATGACAAACAATAAATCAAACCGAGAGAGTAATGAATCTTGCAGACCTATGTTTTCCATAGGAGTTTTATATTGATCGTATCTACCATATACAGGGTTAGCAGCAGCTAAAACAGAGCACCTGGCATTAAGCCTTGCATGTATACCAGCTTTTGAAATAGATACTCTGCCTTGCTCCATAACTTCATGTATAGCTGTTCTATCCATATCAGACATTTTATCGAATTCATCAATACACACAACACCTCTGTCAGCAAGTACCATAGCTCCAGCTTCTAAACGCCGATCACCAGTTTCTTGATCTGTAGTGACAGCAGCAGTCAAACCAACTCCTGAACTTCCTCTACCCGTAGTAGCTATAGCTCGTGGAGCAGCACATAACACATATCTCAGTAATTGTGATTTAGCAACACTCGGATCACCAATTAATAACAGATTTATATCACCACGAAGACGTGTTCCGTTGGGTAAAATTTTTTCAATTCCTCCCAACAAAAGACAAAGAATTGCTTTTTTAATAAAAGTATGGCCATGAATAGAAGGTGCTAATGATCGAGCTAATAAGTTGAATATATCACCCTTCCTTCTTGATAATTTTCTACAGTTGAAAACATCATCTCTACTAACAGAATATGTAGCATCTTTACTTAACTGTGAAATATTGTTAGCAATAACAATAGTTCTAAAATTTCCAGTTGTATAACCTCCTCGTTTAGCAGGAAGACAACGATAACTACCAACCACTTGTACTCGGTCTCCTGGCTTACAACAATCAACTAAATCATTATCGCATATAATATCAACAAAGCGTGGCAATTGTCCAGCTGGTGCTTTTTCAGGCATTTCTTGAATTGTTATTGTCTGATGATCTTTATATACTGAAAGACCATACTCAGTTTCTAAAGGATTACCATCATCATCTTTTGTTGGATATACAGAACTAGATGGAAAAGCAGATATTGATGTCATATCTGTGTAACGACGCTCTATTGTTTTTTTAGTGGCCGGACAAAAATGCACACTTCTTACAATTTTTGGACGAACCAGAGAACACTTTGTAACAATGCCTTCTAAACACATTAAGTTGCCTAAAAACTTACTATTCAAAGTTCTAGGTGTCACATGACGACTACCAAAACTTCCTTCAAATGCAACAAAAAATTCATCATATTTATTGGCATAAGTAGAATCAATATTTGCTACATATTCTTTAAGGGCACGTTCCAAAGCAAATTGTTCTTCAAAAGTATTTGTTAATAATTCCTGGGTTCTATTAGGATTCTTTTTACGTAAGTCATTGATGTCTATTAGTAGTCTTTGGCCGTTTTCATCAATCATTAATTTCACTTTTTTGTGATATACATTTTGATTTTCTTCATCATCCAGAAAACTCAGATATTCTTTCTGGATATCTCGAAGTCTTTGTTCAATGTCATCCTCCATCATTTTTAAAACTAAAAAAAAAAAAAATATAAAAAAGAAAATAAGTTTTATTAATATCTATAATAGGTTCAAGGAGCCTTACATAATGTCTTATCGTAAGTATGTATCTTTATTGATCCAGTAGAAGAAGTTTAACTCAATTTGGTTTCAGCACTACACAATACAATATGAAAATCTATATAAATTGTAAACTAGGTAACTGCACTAATAAATTAACACTTGGATAATATTGCTACTTTATACTTTAAATATATAAATAAGGATAATATATATAAATTTACTCATAAAGCGAAATCTACAATATCATTAATTTAACTAATAATTAAATATCAGCATAGTTACATCAATGTCTGATTTTTTATTATATGCATAGACACAAATAGATTGAAGTCTTGACATCACCAAAAATCCAAGCCATACCTACCTAATTAGTTAATGTTTATATAGATACCTATCTATTCAATTTTAATATGAACTGTGTTTCCCAATTGAACAAATTCATTATTTTTTCATTTGTTTTACATTAAATTACTTGTACCTAACATGGATTGATAATAATAATAATAACCACAGTTAATATTATCAATAACATTCGGCTTGGGTACTATCTGAGTAAAACAATAAAAAAAGAAACTTTAAACTTAAAACCAGATTGAAACATACCTTAGTAAAGCGTTTTATGGACTAGTAATGGACATACTCTTTCATATAACATATTATTAGACATTTTAACACAAATACTTACAAATTAAAAAATTACATACATAACACAGAACTGGGTATATTATATTGCTTAAAAAAGTTATACATAAATTAAAACAATAAAAGTACACTTACGTTTGGAGAATTATTTATTTTCTGGTCACTGCTGTAAAACTGTAGGAACACAAAACTTACACTGCGTACAAATTTAGGTTTGGATAAGTTAGTAAGAAAATGTATAAATGTTATATACTAGTGTAAACATAGAATGTGAGGGCAAGGAGCCTTGTTGTTTAACTTATATGACAACGAAAATCGCGCCAATTACTTAAGAGAAGATATACATAACCTCCAAAATCTAGGAGTACACGTTAATATTAATCATGATTTCACAAAAAAAAATAATCCAAATACAGAAACTACTGAGCATACAGTGCTAACAATTCCGTCGTTCACAATTAGCTGCTTTGACCAGTAGTGAAAGCACTGTTGGAGCAAAATCAAGCATTGATAAATAGTTTGTTTACAAACACAGACGTCAAGAATGAGTATCAATGAATTTAATCATTTTAAGGTCAGTTTAATAAATACACCAACGGTTATTACATTAAAAGATGCTGGTAACAAAAAGTTTATTAAACTACCGCAGCGTAACGATAAAGATGAACCACTGTATTTTAATTACTCAAAATATGGACACGTATCTAGATATTGTCAAAAACCGAAAAAAACGAAGTCTACAAAATGTGGAAAATTCGATCATGAAGAAAAAGCTTGTTTTACTAAAACACCAATAGTATCTTTAGTTTACAACCAAATTCAATTAATGAAAAGTATTTCTTTAATGCTAGAATTGATGATAAGACAGTTAAAGCATATGTAGTTACTGGCAGTCAGTTGTGTTTAATGAGAAAAAGTGATATGATAACCACTGGGTTCACATATATATTAAACTACATTGTTAAAAATATCTGCTTTGACAAAAAAAATAGTTATTCAAACTTAAGAAAAAAAATTGAGATTATACCGCGCTTGGCTTGGTTTTTACACCGAAACGCAGAACAAGTCATCACCATGGTTATGCCTTATTGCCTTATGTATTTGTTATATTAAATTCTGAAACAATATAAATAATATTTGTAGCAAAATACAAACAAAATTGAACAAATGTACAGCTATCAACTACACTGCCAATGCCCACAATCCCATGGTTAAAAATGTATTAAAAGTTTTTGTCAGCTCAGTTTTTATTAACGCACAACTCCAATTATCACATAAAGCTTGCTACACGATATGTCAAACGTTGGCTCCAACATTGGCGTGCAAACGTTGGCTGAATATTAACCTAACCAATGTTTAACGGATGCAACTACACGTTGTGACCAACGTTTGAATGAGTGCCATGTTGGAATGTTGAATGCAGTATATTCCCTACAGTATATCTGTGTGAAAAGTGAAATAGAAAAAAAATGGATAGCGTGGTTGCAGCTGCTGCTACTGTAAAATATAGGTACACAAGTACCTACATTGAAATTAAAATTGTTACAAACATATGTTCATTATCAATTATGATAAAAATATTAAATAAAACTTACAAATATTTTGCAAGTATTATACAAGTCTATAAGTATACCTAACACATTTATTAAAAATACTACTCAGTCTCTATACTCACTATATGTCTATACCTACTATACTGTATCACTGTTACAAGTTACAACAGTCCATAAGCCCACATAATGATAGTTCTTAAGAAGATTTTAGTTAAATTAAAGTAATTATTATTAAAAATAAAATGCGAAATTTACTTTTGAAATTACTGAAATAAACGATTACAGTCTACAAATTGACAATAATATAATAAAAAGTTTAAATAATATAAAATAATTTTAATTTAATTTATAATACTAT
Source organism: Pentalonia nigronervosa (assembly GCA_014851325.1). Taxonomy (NCBI): domain Eukaryota; kingdom Metazoa; phylum Arthropoda; class Insecta; order Hemiptera; family Aphididae; genus Pentalonia; species Pentalonia nigronervosa. The sequence continues at coordinate 52,706 of JACXSJ010000812.1, read as the reverse complement.
TATAGATTGCCGCCACAAAATGTGGTATCTAGTAGGTCAAGGGTGATCTAAACGCAAAATGAGTAATTTAGATCCCTAACTATGATAGTGTCAACTAGTTACCTATGGTTATTTAGATCTGTTTATTAGATTTTGGGGATCTATTTGGACGGGGATCTAGGTGACCATCTACCTAAAAAAATAGTATATGTACCCCCCTTTTTTTAATTTTTGATAATAGATATCTACAATATTTACAAAAATTCAATAACAATTTTAACTTTGTATTTACAAGCTATAAGCTATAAAATTACAATAGGTACCTCATACCTATATAGTACCTTAGATTTAGTAGCTAGTACTTAGTAGTTACAATATATAAATTTAAAATTCTGCTTAAAAATACTCAGGATTTGATTGAAATAGAGAAGTTTTAAATTTAATATGATCACAAATCAATATTATAATCGTTTTCAGTTAAACATTCATATTAATTTATGTTAACATCAAGATGAAATTATTTTATATTATTGCTGTTATTATGAGGATAACATCTTCTAATGCGGATTGTGGATGTAATACAAATCGCATTAAAACAGGCATTCAAGAAGAGGATGTTTGCACAACAACAGCAACAGGTGTATCTAAGACATTAGAGTCAGATTTAGATTCAATGGTTTTAATTAGAGGACAGAATTTTACAATTGGTACTGACAAACCAGAAATTGTAACAGATGGAGAATCACCATACCGTACTGTGTACTTAGATGATTATTTTATTGATAAATATGAAGTAAGCAATTTAGAATTTAAAAATTTTGTTGAAAAAATGGGATACCAAACTGAAGCAGAGGTATTCGGAGATTCGTTTGTATTTCAATTATTTCTAAGTAAAACTACATTAAAATCTATAACACAAGCTGTCAAAGATGCTCCCTGGTGGGTACCAGTCAAAGGTGCTAACTGGAAACATCCTGAAGGGAAGGATTCTGATATAAGTGGTAATTCAACAATATATTTACAATGTGATTTTTTAAACATGCTTATTCTATTTGTATGCTTAAATTAGGTATATATTCAAGTTCTAATTTTTGTAAATTTTAAATACACTTGAAGATCATATTTTTGAATTTTTAAAATTTTGTACCATTTAAGGTTAATCCTATGACAATACAAACTTTTGTTTTTCAAGTAGGAACTCCACTCTTTTACACTTTAAATTATTCAGCTAATATTTTTTTTGAGGATTTTGATGTATCTAAATCAAAATTCAAAAGAGTTGTTTTAAATTATATAACTATGTGTACTATATGTGGACTGTGTACTGGATAATATGTGGGCTTAGATAGTATAGACTAACATTTTTAAAATCTTAGTAATTAGTATTCATCTATCATTATAAATAATTTGTAAAAAAGGTCCAAGTATAATAAATACTACATCTAATATTCCATATAGTTTATATTTTTAAAAAACCATTTTTAAGGATTATTATCCTTAGTATAAACATTTTAATAGCTCATAAACTACTTATTAGAATTTTAATTTAGATACATCAAAATTTTCAAAATATCATCAGCTAAATAATTTGCAATAAAAAAATGGAGGTTTTCATTTCAAAATAGATGTTTGTATCACCACAGTATACTACTTAATTAAAACAAAAAAAATCAAGAATTGGGAAATATGGTCTCTATGTAGACAAAACAATTCTAAAAATCAGAATTTGAATAAATGTACTATTAAAGGAAAAAATAAAGATGTGCAAACTTAAAAAAACAACTTGTTTATATAATAAATTTACACACTTGTTAATAACATATTGATAATCATAGTATAAGAAATAAGAAGTATGCTGAATAATAAATTGCTAAAAGTGTGCACTTCTTTTTGAAGGGCAATTTATAATTTATATATTCAACTAACATTAAACTAGCTTGAGTTTAATAATGTCACATGTATATATTTCATTGTGTACAATGCAGTATGGTGTATGCACAAAAATGCATGCAATGCATGTGTGAACTAGGACAAACATGGATTGTGTTTAGCATACTTCTTACTTTACATTTTTGTTTTAGATAGAGGACTACATCCTGTTGTACATGTTAGCTGGAATGATGCCGTGGCATTTTGCAACTGGGCTGGAAAAAGGTTACCGTCTGAAGCTGAATGGGAAGTTGCTTGTAGGGGTAATCTCAAAGATAGACTCTATCCTTGGGGAAATAAACTTCTTCCAAATAATAAGCATAGGTGATTTGTTATTAATTAATATTAATGATTTATTTAAAGTTAATATTAAGTAAATCATTTTTAGTTCATCTTCAATTAAAACCTATTACTCACAATGACAATATGTTATTAAATCAAATATTTTAATATAAACAACCATACAGAACTTAATAAAATGAGAATTAGTTGGTAAGTATTTCTATTAAGTACAAAGTGATGTATACAATAGATATATGTTACCGTCAGTGAAATACATTGCACGGTTATAGTATACTTTGCTCATAATAAATTGAATATTGTAATTTATTATTTATAATGATAAATTATATAAAAAATTTTTTAAAACATATTGTATTTTAATTAAATTAAATTTTAAAAAGATATTATAAAATTATTGTTCACTTTCTGATTGAACGTAACTAAAAATAAAAATAACTAACCTAACCTAACTTAACATTTTAAATACACATAAAAAAACTTATTATTATCGTCATTTTAATATAATTTAAACTACAAAATTAATATGGTTATCAGCTAATAAAAATTATTTTAATACATGTTAATTTATGAACTGTTCAAACATTTAAGGCAACGTTTTTCAACCTATGGTACATGTAAAGTTCACAGGTGGTATGCGAAGAAAATCTCTTTTTATATAAACAATTGGAATAAACCATTTTTTAGCATTAAATATTATTTGATTTATTTGATATTAGCTGACCTTCTAATATATTGACAGCGTTGAATTATAACCTAAGACATGTGTGGTTCTTGTGCATTAAATTCTTATTTTGTCATAATTTTGTGGTTCCTAATAAAATAAAATTACATACGTCATGTAAAACAACGTATACATTTTTGATGAGCAAAATAAAAGAAGGTTATTATTATTAGTGGTACATAAAAATGTTCAAACTATGTTGTTGGTACGTGGATATAAAAAGGTTGAGAACCGCAGATTTAAGGTATTGTACACTGACATTATGATAATCACATGTAACATGGGAGTTTTTAGTAATATCTGTGTAGTCCAGTCATGTATAATATAACATTATCTAAAAATGTGTAATGTTTAAATTAAATTCAAATAGAAAGGCAATATTTAAAAAATTGTATTAAAAAAATATATATATTTAATACAAATTTGATTAAAATTAAATATTAAAAAAATCGAAAAACAATTGTAGTTTACAATGCTTGATCTAAACTGAGCAAATATGTACACATAACCCATAACATCTAAATATAATTTAGCTATAAAAACCTTAGAATAAATAGTTAAACGTCAATAATTATAAATAAAGCTTGATTAATTATATTTTGCTTTTCTTTTCTAAGAACAAATATTTGGCAAGGGGAATTTCCATTCAAAAATACTGCTGAAGATGGTTGGGCAACTACAGCTCCAATAAATACTTTTCCAAAAAATGGTTATGGTCTTTATAACATGGTAGGAAATGTGTGGGAATGGACAAATGATTTTTGGAGTGTGCGTCATGACCAAATTTTTACTGTAAATCCAGTAAGTTTAATTATTTAGCGTCATAAGTTAACAGTTATATAACAATTAAAATAATACTAAATTAGTGTTTTTTTTATTTTAGGGTGGTCCTTCAAAAGGAAAAGAAAAGGTTAAAAAAGGTGGGTCATACTTGTGTCACAAAGAGTATTGTTATCGTTATCGATGTGCTGCAAGAAGTCAAAATACACCAGATAGTTCTGCATCGAATCTAGGATTTAGATGTGCAAAAGATAAATTATAATTTGGAAAGTTGTATTACAAACTTCTGTATTTATTTTTCAAAATATGAAAATTAATGTTTAATAATTGTATATACATTACAGTACCATCAAGTATTCTTTTTATAGAAAATATTCCAGTCAATTATAATAATATATATTTTTTTACAAAGTATTAATTATATTTATATATTATTTAATACTTAGTTTGATTCAGATACTATTTCACTATTCCTAGTAGTATATTTTTTTAATGCGTCTTCCAAATTTACTTTATCAATACATTCAGTATTTATGAAATCCTTAAACAAAAATAAAGTTCGATTTTAATAAATAACACTAGATGAGAAAATGGTTAAAAAATACTGTGATCTTTTTAACAAAAAATTACCTCTATTAATTTAAACTGGTCTTTTGAACCATCCAATTCAATTTCCATACCTTGATTTAACTTTGTATATAATTGTATGAATAATATTATGTCATCAAACCTAAAATGTAATCACATTTTATCTCAATTGTTTAAAACTATAATAAAAAATTATTTTTAAATAGTAAATACCTTTCAGTTTGTAGACAATATAATAAAAAGTTATCTGACTTTTTATTAAAAGCCAAGTAAAACAATAATGGTCCTAAATGTCTTGTAGATTCCAAAACATGATAATTTTTAGATTCATCAACATGTTTATAAGTACTGAATACAACACGATGATAGTTTTTATTATCAGGTTCAAATTGACAACATGCACGATCCAATATGAATTCATAATCACCATTTTCAAGAAGAGGCTACATATATAAATACAATTTAGAGATAATAAATAACAATATTAACTATTACCTTTAAATTTGCATCATCAAACATGACTGGATGCTTTAATTCTCTTCCTGATTGAGGGAAATATATTTGATTAACAGTGTGACGTTCATCCTCATTAGCTTTTCTCAGTGTTCCATCAGGTTCTCGTACCACAACTATACGTCTCTATGAATGGTATGAATTAATTAGCTTTTAATTAAATAAGAATTTAAAATAATGTAATAGTATTAAATTAATAGAATAATTACTTTATCAGATATACCAAAAGTAATATCTGTAAACACAAATTTTGAGCTGTCAAAACCAATAATATCCTTGTTAATTTCCAATACTTGTCCCAAATCTGTACGTAACGGTACTATTGGTGGCATCTGAACTTTTTCCTTAGCTTTTACTTTAACTTCAGTTTGCATCTATGTTTGAAAAAAAATTAAATATTGAAGAAATGTATACATTTACACTTGTAACTACAATTGTTTATTTATTAAAAATGAACAAACTTTTTCAACTTCTGCAGTGGTCATAAATTTATAAATTGGAGTGTCAGGATTTTGTCCGATAAAGCGCTTTCTAAATGCTTTCTGTACATCAACATGAGTAAGTTTAAACAATAAATTTTGTACAGGTTCAGCAAAAAACTTATTACTCAATTCTTTAGTAATTTCTCCTGTAATAATAATAAATATACGATCATAATTCATAACTCATAACTATCTTCTATACAATAGAACACAAAATAAATCTATATAAATATTATATTTTTAATGTTAAAGCCAATTAAAGTTAAAGTAATACATCCCATTATGAATAATAAAATATATTAAGAAATAATAAGTATACTTTTACTTACGGTCATGTGACTGGCTGGAAAAATTATAAGCAGGGGTGTTATTTAAGATTTTACATTTAAGTTTATAACCACTTTGAAGTCGGTAAAAAGATGAAATTAAAATTCTGGAAGTCATATTTATTTTTAATAATACAGTTTGGTTAATATTTCTGCAAAAATACTTCAGAGTCAAAACATCTTAGTTTTAAATTAAACAATTATCTTATATTATATTATATTGTATACTGGAAGTCTAAATTCTGAATTATCTCTTCTGATAACTTTCGTAGCATCACTATTATAAGCATGTGATCACGGTCTTAGAAGATAAGATCCCAGATTATATTTTCATACAATCTGTGATAAGACCGTGGATGTGATTATTTGTTAAATGATAATAGAATAAATAAAAACATCAAGGTGTATAAATGCATCAAATATCAATCATGAAAAATATAAAACTGCCCGAGTATCTAGGCATTATAGAAAGAACCATAGAATCATATCTATCTACAACCGTGCTTCAGTCTTAAAGTCTTGAAAATTGAAATCATAACGACATGCCATCAGCTAGGCACACAGAGTTACAATAAAATCCAGCCAAGGGAGTAAATTTAAATAATTCAGGAATAATTGCTGAAGTTTAAAATGTAAAATATATGCTAGAAATACAATATTATTACCAATATGTACCAAATACCAATCAAACACATAAATAGATTTTATTTTCAATATATTTCTAATCATAACAATAAAGAATTTTGATGATACTCGTATAAATAACTAAATTTCCAGTGGTGAATAAAATACAATAAGGTATCATTTTGTCACTATTACCACACTATTATTGCTATTACTACCTAGGGATGCAAATGATTAAAAAAAAACCATTATAGGATAAAATACAATTTTAACTAATAAGAGATAATTATAATTATAAATATTTACACCACGATATGTCGTAAATGCATCGTTTAAAAATAGTGATAATTGTAATTACATTTTTTTTAAACTTATAACATTATTATTATTTTTTATAGTTTATAATATTAGTAATTAATATATTATATACAAAAAACTGTAATAAGTAAAGTTTTGTGAACAAACATTATTTTTATTCACATAATCCATGGTTTAACAGTTATAAGAGTTGTGATCAATTGAAAATGCACTCTAGTGCACATTTGCACTCGATAAAGTCCACGAAAAGTGGGGACTAAAGCCCATTACCATTCACCAGAATTCAACTAAATTTGAAATTTTCAAAGGGGCATTCGCCATTGGACAATTGAACTTTCGTTAACGCATACTATCTATGTATTTAGGTATTTAGTTTGTGCAAGGGCCATGTGACGTATATTTTTGGATAACGTTTTCACGATAAGATTAAACCATTTCGACGATAAGCGAGCGAAAAATGATAACAGTAGTTTGAAAAAGGTACAATTTTCGTTCTCGTATGCCAGTTTTTGACATTTAAAAATAATAATGGGTTTTGGGCGATTGATGACGATTACAGCTGAAAATTAGTATTTTTAATGTCAACGCGATAGCGTCACATCGGTTTTTTTCAATAATCACCATCAACACTGCGGTTAAAAATTTGTGAAGATGGGCAACCAACTGGTGGGTATAGCTCCCTCGGAAATATTTCCAGTCGAACACTATTTGACTGATCACTCGCAACTGCAGTTCGATGCGAGGTAATCAAAAACTTCCAATACAAATCCCCACGTAAATGGTTTAGTTTATATTGTTTTTTATTTTGTTTCACAGCTTGGGGAGTACCAGGTTTTTTAAGGTGGCCCGTGCTAAGTCCCAAGAAGGAATGATTGTTGTCAAGGTGTTTGCGCTGCACGATCCAATGTTGCCGTTGGTCAAACACCGTGTGCACATTGAAGAGATAAAGTCAAAACTACAGTCAGCTGTCAATTGCTTATGTTTTCAAAAAGTCATTGTACGTTTACTAAATCTCAATGGTTCTACTTATTACAGATGATTTGGTTTTACTTGTTAAATTGTCTTTTAGATGACCGACAAAGCTGTTTTCTTAATGCGAGAATATGTCAAGTATAGTTTGTACGATCGCATCAGCACCAGACCTTTCTTGACCATGATAGAAAAAAAATTTATTGCTTTTCAAATATTGTTTGCTCTAAGACAATGTCATACATTAGGAGTATGTTTTAGTTGTGTCCCTAATTAAAGTAAATTCTAATTGCGTAATATTTGTATACATAGGTTTGCCATGGTGATATCAAGTTAGAAAATATCATGATTACATCTTGGAATTGGGTGTTACTCACAGATATCGCATCCTACAAACCTACATATCTGCCTGATGATAACCCTGCTGATTATTCATTCTTTTTTGATACTTCTCGGAGAAGGTTATGCTACATAGCTCCGGAACGGTAAATAATATTACTGGTATAATGTTACTTAAATAGTTTTAATAGAACATTCAACTGAATTCTGTAGTTTTGTGAAGACATCTGCTGAGATTAGCAATCAATTGTTACCATCAGAAGATCATGTTAAAAAAGGAGAATTGACTCCAGCTATGGACATTTTCTCCACTGGGTAAAAGAAAATAAATTACAAATATTTAAATATATAAATTTTTTTATAAATAATATATCATGACAATATTATTTTCATTTTACAGATGTGCATTAGCAGAAATGTTCACAGATGGTCGTCCGCCTTTTGATTTATCACAATTGTTGTCATATAGAATTGGAGAGTATGATCCAATCCCTCATATTGACACTATTGATGATGAAGGAATTAGAGTGTGTAAAACAAAATCAGTTAAAATATTTGAAATATTTGATTATATTTTAAATTTTAGGATCTCATTAAATCTATGATAAAATTAAATCCAGCAGACCGTTGCTCTGCTGAATTATATTTGGACGAAGAGAAAAATAAAATATTTCCAGATTATTTTTATTCTTTTCTTCAGCCTTATTTACAAATGTTTTCGGCCACAAATCCTATAATTTCACCTGACGAAAAAATTGATAGGTGAGCAAGTAAAAATATTAGAATGTTTAAATGATAATCAAATTACTTTACTTCAATGTTATTATTGTTATAGATTGAAAAGTGATGTTAACAGTATAATTAATATGTTGCTTCCATCTAATGATTCAGAAGAATGCACTGATGGTTTGGTGTTGATTGTTCAATTAGTTACTTCTTGTATTAGGTAATAATTTTTTTTATAAATATTTAACAGGAAATATTTATGAATTGTATTTCAATTAAATTAATAGCTTATATTTTTATTATTTTATTATTTGTAAATACATATATTTTTCAGAGGTTTACATTTGTCTACAACCAAAATACAAGCACTAGATGTTTTACTTGAATTATCAACATATTGTTCTGCAGAAACAGTTTTAGACAGAATTGTACCATATATTGTGAGTACAATTTTTATATTCAAACATTATACAAAAGGTATATTTTAAATTTAAATGTTCTTTATTATTGAAATTTAATAACAGTTTATATCCTAGCGTTGTATAAAACTAATAAAATACTAAAATATAGTACATTATTAATATATTGAAGTTCAGTACAATTAAAAATAATGTAAAACAACTAAAATTGAAAGTTTTTTCAATATAATTGTTTTCTTATTTACATGTATAATAAATAAATGAAAGTAATGAATTTGTACATTTTGTTTAAGTTTCATATGATTCAAGATAATTCTCCTAGTGTAAGGAAATCTGCATTACATGGTTTAAATAATACACTTTCAACTGTTAAAAATTTGAAGCCTAGTGATGCAAATACATTTCCAGAATATATTTTCCCAGGTTTAATAAATGCAAGTATCAAATTTATTTGTAATTACAAATTTTTTTAGGGGCTTACAAAAATGATTATTTTAGGTGGCCCATGATGATGCAGTTATTGTAAGGACAACATTTTCCCAGATTATTTCGCAATTAGCACAAACTGGTTTAAGGTTCTTGAAGTGTTGTCAGAATGTGCAAGAAGATGAACCGACCTCAAGTGCTTTTGAGACGGAGCTTGCTACACTGCATGAAATGGTACAACAATCAGTATCATCGCTTCTCACTGATTCTCACAATATTGTAAAACAAACTCTAGTGAATAGTAATATAATTGAGTTATGCGAATTTTTTGGAACCCAAAGAGGTATATTTCTGTTATCAGTTATATTTTCTTTATCAAAATAGATTTTGCTTTTTTTTTCAGCTAATGATGTTATATTATCTCACATGGTAACGTTCTTAAATGACAAAACTGATAAACACTTACGTGCATCATTTTTTGATAACTTTGTCAATGTTGCTGCATTTGTTGACCAACAGTGTTCACCTATATTATGTCCACTATTGCAACAAGTAAATTTACAGCTATGTGTCATAGGATATATTATACTTTGTTATTAAATTTATAATTTCTAGGGGTTTACAGACAGTGAAGAGTTTGTAGCAAAAAAAGCACTTAATGCAATGACACAGCTGATTGAAAAACGTTTGCTTCAAAAAACTGCTCTTCACCAATTAATTAGGGATATCTCTTGTTTTCTCATTCATCCAAATTTATGGATAAGACAGGTATATTTAAAGATTATTTAATCTTGTGTGTATTATTGTCAATGTTATTTCAGGAACTTCTACAAATTTGTATGTTAATTTTTGTATTTGTTTTAGGCCACTGTGGGCTGTTTTAGTGCTACAGCACGGATGTTAGATGATGTGGATGTTCAGTGCAAAATATTGCCTGTAATGAAACCTTATTTGAAGCATTCAATCATATTAGTAGATAGAGAAGAATTAGTTATGAACACTTTAAAAGACCATCTACCACGAAATATTTATGACACAGTTGTTAAGTGTTCAATTCTTGAAACATTAGTAGATATATTGGGTGAACGAAAAAAAGCTAGGACCATCGCTAACACTGGTCATATACCTTTAACAAGTGTTACACAATCAATGCATCAAAATAGTGCATTAAGAAATGTAAAACATAAATTATTCATTGTTATAAATTAATAATTTTTTATTATTATTTTAATTTATACATTTTAGTTGATTAGAAAACTAGAGTCTGAAGGGATGACTGAAATAGTAGAAGATCAATTGTTGGCACTATCTAAACATATATTGAAAGTTCACAAGCAATTAGCATTTGACAACAAATATAATTCTAAAGGAAAAGTAAATTATATTATTAAAATAATGTTATTATTTTGTATATTCCAACCTAGATTTTTATCAGATAAATATTGGAGACACCAAACTCAACGTGCATTGCCATTCTATATCATTGGCACGATCTCAACATTCAAAACTTCAAGATCCTATTTCATTAGCAAATAGGCGAAGAGGCATAGACGATCAGTCAGTTTCCAATATGAATGATGAATGGAAATGTATGTTTGGCGGTTCAGAGTTGTCGTCTTCTAAGCAAATGCATTCTTCTCGAAATCCGTAATAGACTATTTTTAGCCTCATCTATATTAAATTTACTTTATCAGTATTTTTTTTACCTAGGTCACCAATTGGTGGTTCATACATATCTGATGTTCAACCATCTCCATCTCATAGTATTGAAGGGCCTACTGATATGTCATATATACATTGTACGCATTAAAATAAAAAGAAATTTAGAATTTTTAATTTTGTATATTTTTTTGGTAGATCGTTATGCACCATGTAAACTGGAATTGCGTAAACTGATATCCCATCGCCAAGAGTGTCATGAAATAACAATGAGACGTCATGAATGGGCTGAACAAGAAGTATGGAAACCTAGACTACCCCCACCTGGTTGGCGACTTCGTTCTCAGTTGGTAGCTCATCTGCACGAACATAAGTCTGGAGTAAACAGGTTATAAAATAGGAAATAAACTTATAAATGTCATAAAAAACCATTTAATATAGAATAATTTCTATTTGAATTTAGATTTTGAATCAAATATTGGAAATTAATTTTCCTCAATGTATATTATATTATTTTTATATCCTTAATATTTTAATACCAGATTAGTGACAATTCCAAATTCATCATTGTTTGCAAGTTGTTCATCCGACAGTTATGTACGTGTTTGGGACTGTGTAAAAATGGAAGGCAAAAACATTGCTAATCGGTCTAAACAAGTATATAATCATCAAAATGGAGCCTTATATGGTATGACCACATGTAGAAACAATCAGTCATTAGCTACTGTTAGCCATTCTGGTTCAGTAATTGTACTGAAGTGAGTAACAATTATTTAAATTATATTTTAATAAGTTTATTGAACTATAGTTAATTTGTTTATTCTACAGTTTAGAGTCAAATAGTAATAAGTTAAGTGTGATGCAAATGAAACAATTAGATTTGCAAGAAGACGGTTGTGCTGTAGATGTATCTTATTTAGATTCTGGATCTCAAATGGTACTTGTTTATACAACAGTATATGGCTCTCTTATTGGATGGGATCTCCGTGCTCCAAAATTAGCATGGAAAGTTAATAATGATATAAAACAAGGTAAGTTCTATGTAATATTAAAATAACAAATATTTATTAAAATCATCATTCAACCATTAATTTTATATACTTACACGATTTTTATAGGCATCATAACAGCTATGTGCTTAGATACAAGACAAAGTTGCTTAACATTAGGTACTAGTAGCGGTTATCATACATGTTGGGATTTGCGTTTTAGGTTACCAATTGCTACCATTGCTCATTCCAAAGGTATTAAACATTAATTAACATGTCCAACATGCCTTATAATTATTAAATAAATAAATTATTATAACTAATATTAGCTGTACGAGTAAGGAGGTTAATAAAACATCCGTCTGAACCATCGTGGATTATATCAGCTATGCAAGATAACAATGAAGTAACAGTGTGGAATTTGGAAAGTGGTTCAAAACAACAAACTCTTTGGGCTAGTAGTGCTCCTCCACTGTCAAACAGTCAAGTAAAATAATTATTTGATTTGAATTATAACCGAAGTCTAAAAATTTTATAATAAGACTCTTATTAATTATTATTGGCATTAAACTAATATTGTGTGTTATAGACTAATAATCACAGTGTATGTGCATTGTATACAATGAATACAGATCACGGTCCAGAATTGTTGACTGGTGGTACAGACCAAAGAGTACGGAAATGGAACTTGAAATCTCCAAGTGATTCCTATATAGCTATACCAGCTGCAAGTGATGTTATGGGTCATTCATTGTATTGTTACGAGTATGTTTAATACACAAATTATTTTTATTATTTACTAATTTACTATCAACATTTTACTAATGTTAAAACAATTAATGAATTAGATGTAGATTAGTTGATGGTACAAATGTTGTGCAAGAGGTTTGCACAAAGTCTAGCAGTACAGTAATGACCGGTGATGAAGAGCCACCGTGTGCCACTGACCAACCAGCACCAGGGCATGTAGGGTCGATACTGGATATCACATCATGCATGGCGTCTCAGTGTTTTCTAGTCACTGCATCTTGTGATGGAATAATCAAAGTGTGGAAATGAAATAAAATTTTAATTTTATTAATTTTCAGCTATCATTGATTGTTATTTTATCGTTCCAAATATTTGATATAAATGTTATGTGATAGTGTATGTAACTTGTATTATTGGAGTTACACACGTTAAAATGTTTGTACCTATAATAAAGTTATATTTTTTTAAATTTTGCTTGATTTTTTATATGGGTAGAAATTTACATTAAATGATTAGATAAAATTGCCTGACCTAATAAAAAACATTATATTTTTAAATTGATTGTGTTACAATAAATCAGAGGTTTATTTTTTATTATAATTGAAAAATATTGCATTTGTTTTATTGAAATTTTTTTTTTAATTTGTACCTGTACAGTATATTGGTCTATGCTTATAGGCTTGCAGAGTTCTTTAGAATAAATTGTTTATTAAAGATTACAAATTACAATGGGTACTATTGAAATAACTGCCGAAACCTTTTCATCCTGATCCTTTCAGTTCTGAGTATATCATCATCTATCAACCTATCTTACACTTACCTACTCAATTATAAATCTAGAAATTGTAGTTTTTAGAACCTTTTTGTTTACCATCCACAAATGTATAGATTTACTAAATTTAAAATAGGTATGGCATTGTGCTTAGTTCTTATGGAATAATAAAGATGGATTGCAACTGTTTTACTAAATTTTTTTATTAACCTAATTGCATCATTAATTCTAGAATCTATTAGGTGTATCATAGATATGTTAGAGCTAAAAATATATACCTATTATAACAATATTATCCTCAATATTAAAAACATAGTCATGGTTATTTATACTTATTCTATACAAACGAAATGTTTCGATATATCTTCTAGAACTTTAAGTTTAAACTAGATTTTCACCGTTAAAAGGATGTCACAATGACACTCTCATATAATATATAATCATAACTAGTTTAAACTTTTAAACACCTTAACAATGCAACATACAAACACTGTTGGTAAATAAGTATATTATATCTAGATCTCTAGGTGATAACATGATTTAGTTTTTATAATTTGATTATTTTTGTACTATTTATAGACATTTGAAATGTTTGACTTTTTTATAGTTTTCTTGATTAATTGTTGATAATATTTTTGTTTGAAAAAAGTAAAAATTTAGAAAGTTAAATACAACGTTTCTCAGTTCCTTAAATTGTTTGTGTTCCAATTAAAAAATATCAAAAATATATAAGTACCTACTATCATTGTTTGGGTAAATTACGGTGTGATAAATGACTATTTGAGAAAATTTATACTCATATATTTTTGTTAAAAATATTAATGATTTTTGTAGGTTTATATTATACAAGCTTAAATTTATAAGTACACAATTAAGTACCTATTTTATCAAAAACTTTTTCAAAAGTATAGGATATACATAGTCTCAAATACCGATAGTTTATAGTACTTAATTAATTAGGTATATCTAGTATCTAAGTAATTAAAGTACGAAGTATGTACCTATATTTAAAAGTTATTTAAATAGGTACTTAACATGATTGCTCTTTGATTACTATACCTAACTAGAGATGTAAGATTAAATATTTTTTTTCATCAAAATTTTCTGAAAATGTTTAACATTTTTTGAAAATTGCATTTTTAATGCATATTTTTCTTAACACAATTCATTTTTATGGTTGCACGGTTGGTGCAATCATAAGAATGTAATACGCGTTGTAGCAATAAGTATAACATCAAACAAAACATAAAAAATTATAATAATAATCTTGTTAAATTTACATCACTATAGCAGACAAAATTATTGTGAGACTGTTATAAATGTATAGGTATTATATTTAGCAATTGTATGATTGTTAATTGGGCAGTATGCCAGTATAACTTGCATTAATTAACTGTATATTACAATATTTGTAGGTACCTATTTAAGTATTCGAGCCAATGAAATATATTAGCTTTACATCTAAAAGTAGATATCGTTTACTATAATTAATAAATGTTTTACTTATAGGTATATATATATAGTAGCATTATATTTTGACCTTTAGGCCTCTTTTCCTAAAGTCCGTTTCTTTAACGGCAACGGAAAAAAATAGAAAACTGAGTAGATAGAAATATAGTTACTTATACTAGTTATTCACGCTATCCGTTTTTACCGACGGACAAACAACCCGCCGGCTCGTTATCGGATGAATCAACGGATTGCCTCGATATTTTTTCGTCGTCGGAACGTTTTTCAAACGGACCGTTTATCCAGACCATATTAATAGATATAAGCTTTCACACTTTTCGATTTCATATCCGATTACTTTTATCCGTTACCCGTTGTTTAGATTTGTTAGTAGTATTTGTAGTAATTAGTTGTCAATTTGTGTTCATCGTCGTCGTGACTCGTGGCATATTTTTTATTAAAATTTTTTCTACAAAACTAAAAAAAAAATATGACTGAATCTGTGAATTTAGAACTTCTGATCACTATGATCGAAGAACGGCCAGTAATTTGGGATAAAACTCTAGACATTTACAAGGACAGAAACTTAACGATGAATGCATGGAAGGAAATATGTTTGGCATTTGTTGAGGATTTTGATGATAAATCAGAAAAATACAAAGATGATATTAGTAACAAATATTAAAATATTTTTATAGTCAAGACCAATAAGTACCATATATTTAGATTTTTATAATTTTGTAAAGAAAACAATTGTTAGGATCGTATTGTTTGTGTAACCAATAGAAACTTAAATAAACTAATTGACTTATTTAATTATATTGTACTGTTATATACTTGAATTTTGCCATGGCACTAATCCTGCATCACTTACGAAGTATTCAGCATACTTATTTTGAATTTCATTGGCATGTCGTCCTCCTCGTACATAGTTTTCTTGATCAACCGCGTCTTCAAATCCCATTATGGGTAATTCATTAATTTCGTGTTCTTCGTAATGAAGTCCGTCTTTTTCGCGAATAATATTATGTAAAATGCAAACAGCTTTGACAATATCAACAGCAAAATCTGTGGCAACATTCAATGGCCGATGCAATATACGCCATTTATTACTAAGTATAGCAAAGGCGCACTCTACGTATCGCCGTGCTCGGCTTAGCCGGTAATTAAAAACTTTTTTAGTTGTAGTTAAGTGATAGCCACCGAAAGGTCTTAGTAAATTTGTTGCAAGTCCAAATGCTTCATCATCCAAAAAAACATAAGGAAAATCTTGATCTTGTAATTTATTTATCGGTTCTGGATCAGGTATATGTAATTCATTTTTCTCCATTAATTTCCATAGTGACGATTCTTTAAATATTGTAGAATCACATTATTTTCCATACGTTCCAATATCTACGTACGAAAATCTATAATTTGAATCTGCTACAGCAAGCAGCACTATAGAAAAATAGTTTTTATAGTTGTAGTATATAGATCCACTTTTTCCTGGCATAATAAGCCTTATATGTTTTCCATCTATGGCACCTAAACAATGTGGAAAGTTGGCAGTTTTTTCGAACCCTTTTGCAATTGTTTTCCAATTATCTTTTGACGGAGCAGGTATATATTTGTTTTTTAAAACGTCCCATATTTTGCAATAAACAGTTCGTATTATTTTACTTGCAGTAGAAATTCCAATTCGAAAAGTAAAATGGATTTCTGTCAATGTACAGCCACTTGCAAGATATCTAAAAAACAGTATAAAAGATATCTGTATACCTAATATATAATTTATACCTAAAGTTTGAAAATATATTGTGGAACGTTCTCCGTCGCTTAATTAAATATATTATTTAGTAGTTAAAAATGTAAACAATTTGTTTAAGATTTCTGTGGTTTGTACTGTGTATAATAATTAATAATAATAAAATATTTTTAGGGAAAATGTATCTCAATAAGTGGTCCAATATTAGGGACAATTGGATTCATTCATACAAATAATTTAAAAGAAATGAACGATCTGGAACTAGTGCAAATAAATCCAAAAAATATATATTTCACGAACAGTTAAGATTTTTAGAAAAAGTAGTCGACCAAAGACCTACAATTTCCAGTTTGTCAAAAGAAAATGATAACTCTGAAGAGGACAATGACCACCGTAGTATCATTAACGAATTTCGTGATGCTATAGAAAATACAAATACAAATGAAGCAACTGTTTCAAAATCTCTGATGTCTTCAAAAACCACATTGCCAATAGGAAAAAAGAAAAAGTAGATGATTTTGAAGACAGAATCTTAAATATTATAGAAACTCAAGAAATCCACATGAGCAAAATGTTATAAACCCACAGATGTCTTTTTTTGAAAGCATTTTACCATCAATCAAATATTTTAATGAAGATGAGACATTTGATTTTCATATTGGTGTAATGAACTTGATCAAATCTATTAAAAAGAGGAATGTTACTGGTCATTCTACACCAAATCCTCAACCTACAAATATGTATAACACTTATTTTATGTCACAAAATTATCAACCCGAATTTGTTAATACAAATTTACATTCAAGCCCACCTTCGCCTACAACTAATTTACAAAATTACATAAGATCATATCAAGGTGCAGCCGTTTCCAATGATTCAACTTTCATTTCGCCAGTACCTTCTGTATCTACATCTTATTCTGACTATAATGAAACGACATCAAAATACAATAATTAATTGTTTTTTTTTTTAATTGTTTAATTATTTTATAATGCATTTATATTATATAGGTTGTTTAAATAATTTACGAGTTTATACCAAAAGGTAAATTTATTTTATATTTTTAAATGTTATAAACAAAGGTACATTTTATTAGTTTTCATAAATAAATATTCATAACAGCATTAATATATTATAAATTATATCATTTTGAAATACTTACCTTATAGTGATGGCCAACATTTCTTCGGATCCTATAGATTTCTTCATTTTTGTATCCTTACGAGTATTTCTTCTTTTAGAGTTACATGTAATTCATTAAACATAGAAATTGACATCCGAAAAAAATTAAAGAATTTTTTTGGGTCATACCTTGATTCATTATATAAAGTTTTGTAAACACCCAAATTTTCGCGATTTTGTAATATTTGATGAACCCAATGCTGTCTTCTGTTAGATCTTATTACTAGTTTGTGTCTTCGGTAAAGTAAGTATAAAATTAATAACTTTTTTGATTGCTTTTTTAACACCGTGATTACAAAAACTTCACAATATTTGCACACAACGTACCGATTGGAACTGGATAATATCGAGTAGTAAAATATAATAAAAGTCAATGTTGCCGTTAGTTAAATGAACTGTGTAAAAATATTGTCCGTTTTCTATTATTATCCAATCCGTTTTCGTTGCCGTTAAAGAAACGGACTGTGCGAAAGAGGTCTTACAGATTAGATATAAATGCAAGATTAATGTAACTATTATAACCGATGGTCCACGGACGGTACACAATTGGGTGACGGGATAATAAATGTAAATTGACAAATGTATTTGGTTCAAAATGAACATCCTCTAGATTCTAGAGTCTATCAAGCAGAGCATAGGCGTGCGCACGGGTGCAGCAGAAGGTTCATATGCTGCATCTGCCACATTTTTTGAGCCGATTGATTAGTCTATGGGCTAGTCGGGGCAATTCATTATTTAATAATTTAATATAAAATATAATAATTAATAAGTAAATAAAATTGATGTGAATCATTAAATAATTATTTTTAAAATAGAGTGTAGACAAAGCTATCAGTTAATATGTTATCAAACAAAATATAAAAATAAAATGTATACTATAATACTATGTATATATTCAATGTTTTGGTTATTGTCGATGGCCGGGAGGTGGTAGTGGTTAGCAGATTAGCTCTACAACGAAAAGTAGGCCGCGATCGTCACGCTTCTATTGGCCGTTTTTTTGCATGATTACTCAAAATGTTTTACCCTCAAAAATAATTTCAAATATCGTATTGTGTACAAATTATAATTTTTTTATTTTTATTACAAGTAAAAATACATTTTTTTATTTTATGAATATTATTTACAATAAAAAATAAGAATAATGAATAATAATAATAAATAAAATAATAATATTTACAAATATTTACAAATAGTTTCAAAACAAGTCGTCTTCGTCAATTGAACTATCATCAGGATTTATAGTAAGAATGATAGGTTCTAAAATTTTATCCCTTAAACCTTCCTTGACCAAATCTTCATCTTGGATTTTGATGCAATGTTCGCCACATCTTGTCCAATCCTCTTTGGTAACTGTATCTAAAGCATTGTTCACCAACACTTCAACATCTGCCAATTTGAATGTATGATTTTTTGCGGCGACTTCACCCTTAACTTGCGCCAAAATCAGTTCAATTGGATTATATTGACAGTAGTAAGGTGGAAGCCTTACCACTTCATGGCCCATTTGTAATGCGATTTCATCCAATTTATATATTTTTTCTTTCGGCATTGTTAATTTAACTTTTTCCCGTAGTTTACATAATGTTTCTTCGGAAGAAAAATTTACAGATTTTTTTTCAAGCCATTTTTGAACATCTGCCTTACGTGTATTTGTCTTCGGATAATTTTCAGCTAGCATAGAATGGTAGGATGCATTGTCCATAACAATTATACATGGTTCTTCTAAATTTGCCAGCATGTCGATAAACCATTTTTTAAAAACAGATGAGTTCATTTGTGAATGGTAATCTTCCGAACTACCCGATTTACATCGAAAGACCAATTTAGAATTTTTACAAAACCAAATGAAGGTGATCCAGCGTGGCATACAATGAGTCGACCACCCTTTTCAATCGGTACTTTGAATCCTTCAGTGTTTTCTGGATTTTGCCATATGTGACCTCCTGTATGATTCTGGTTTATCCATGTTTCATCCAGGTATACTTCTGGTCTTGTGTCATTATTCCGTCTAAACTGATTTAATTTTCTTAAAAACTTGACTCGGGAAGCAACAATATCATTTCTTTCCATCAAAAATCTACGTCCATCATTACATTTTTATACTTAAAATTCAAGTTGTGCAAAATAGTTTTGACGGATGATTTTGAGCCAGGATATTCGATTTTTTTCACGCAGTGTCGCTAATATTTTTACGCTCGTTGGAAATTGACCTTTATCATAAAAAATGTGTACAGTTCTTCTAACTACTTCGTTGTCGAAATCGTCAAGATTAGTCATAAGTTTTGCACGTTTATAATTTTTCTTCGGTGACTTGAATGCAATATTGGTAGAAGGTCCGGCGGCATCATGTTCTTTTTTCGCTTCAGCACAAACTTTTTTTACACAAGCAAGACTTACACCACATGCTTTTTAGCAGTCACTTCACGTGTTTGTCGAAAAAAATCTGACAATTCTGGCTTACTTTTATCAGTAGCCATCGTTTTGAAATAATTATATACATGAAAAATCACTTTTTTCGTTTGAGAATGGATGTCTTGATTAAATGCCATTTCAAAAGTATATAATGTTAAAAGTATTTAACGATAAAAGACTATTTTAAAACTTTATAACTTGTAATAGTATTAACAAAATTCAAACTTTAAAAATGCGCACTAATTACATAAAACAAAAGACATACGAACACAGGAAAGAAGTATGTAAAGCGCACCACGATAAGACGTCTACGACTATTCCAAGCACACAAAATTATAGGTTATAATGTAGGTGAACACGTTTCACAAATGCGATGAAAGACCACCCGAAGAACCCCTGCTATTTTTTTATACCAATGTTCATCTGTAATGAAATACGCGTGCTACCAGCTGCAGCAGCTTTTGCCTGTTGTCAATACTCCCAAACGGAGAACCACTGAATTAATGAAAAATCGCCGATAGGTGCGTGGCGATCGCGGCTTACTTTTCGTTGGCCGCACTATAGCACTATATCTGGCACGTCGGCCGTTTCCACTGGAAAACTTAGGTACGTTCTAAAAATAACTCAGTAATCGACTGAATAACCACAATAATCATGCTATGTACCTGGCGATACATAACTTTTATCACTATTAACAATCAGCAATAACCTCGAGGGTAAGGGAGAACAATGTACGATTCAACATAAATTATTTAAGTTAGGTTAGGCCAAGGCAAGGCTAGATCGACTATATAACATAAGAAATTCTGAGAATAGGACTAAAAAAATCACAGGAAACCACGCTAGGACGCGGCAAGCCATCAACGAGCCAATGACACTCGAATCGTGAATATCGAATTCGATATTATAAAGGCGGCCTCGAACGACCAGCGATTCCGAGAAATTATCTAAATAATAGAATATTTAAATTAAATAATGTAATAACATGCTGGGCACATTAATTAGATATTAAAATAATAAATGAACTAACAGCATCCGGTGGGTTATCGCACTCGACGACAAAGCGTGATCAGATGGCATTTCCTGAAACTAGCATAATCTTACACGATAAAACAAATGAGGTCAACGCTATCTTTTTAGGAGACGTAGGGACCGATAGGAGGAGTAGCCAATACATAAGGGAGCCCGAATCGGCATCAATTCAGACGTGATTCTACCAGGCTACAGACAGTACCTTCACGCCAGTCATTTTTCTGAATTATAATAAACCAGTCATTAAAATATTAAACAGTTTTTTACAATTTATTTCAACACCGCGATTTCAAAGCTCCTTTTCTTCCATCACAAACCTCGTCCTCTGATTGGTCCATATCAATCAGAATATTTTATTTCTATTTGATGACCGATAATAAAGTATCATTATACAATTATTATTGTAGTGTATTGTTAGCTGTTACAGGCCAAGTCGTTTTCACTATAAATAAATTCATGATTAGGTATGTTATAAATACATTCAGTGTGGCGTGATATTATTCGAATTATGATTTATTAATTAAGTTGTTATTATTCAGACTCATTATTCGTACATTATTTTAGAGAAAGTAATTAAAAGTAATTACAATGTTTTGTTGGAAGCGTTGGAAGAAATAACTGAAAAATGTTTAATTTCAGAAATGAGAGCTAAAGGCAAAGATATTTTACATCCAATGAAAACTTTTGAATTTATTTTCTGTTTAACTATGATGCAGCCTATACTAGAAATGATTTTAAAAGTAAGCGCTGTCTTACAAACTGAAAACTTGGATATTTTAACAGCTATGTCTATTGTAAAATCATTAAAATCCTCTTTGAGTTTTATGAGAAACTTATGAAGGTTTATGAGATGAGCTCTCCTCAAAATGAAGAATTCCATAAAATCTTTGAAAAAGCTGTTACAATGTGTGAAGAAAATAATATAATTATACCAAAAATTAAGAATAGGAAAGTTTCATGTAAAATGGACGATACACCATTATCACAGCATACATACCAAACAAAAAATGAGTATATTACAATAGAAGTATATTTTCAACATTAGATATTTTGGTGAATTCTATGAATTAAAAAAAATTTAAAAAAATTTTAAAAAATTTTAACTTTTTTTTTATAAAAAAAGTTTCAACAAGAAACTGTTTATGTTATTTGTGCAGTAGCTAAATTAATCAACTTAGAGTTTAATATTGAGTCTTCAAATTTATTCCAAAGGTTTTTTTCATGTAGTTGCAGAAAATTTAGAAGCAGAGATTACCATTTTGAAAAATATGAAAGATATGCCTAGCCTATAGGAAATTTAGTGAGTACTATACATGAATGGCTCAATTGGTTGTCAATAAAAGGAAGAGCAGATATTTTTAAACAGTTTCTACAAGTATTAAGGATATTTGTTGTAATACCTGTGACCAGTTGTTCATGTGAAAGAACTTTTTCAAAATAAGTATCATAAAAAATAAATTCAGAAGCATAATGTCTCAGGATAGGTTAAATTCATTATTGTTTCTGTTTGTTGAACAAAAAATGACTGCTAATGTTGATATTGATGAAGTAATTGACCAGTTTAAATTAATGGTACCAAATGATAGAAGACTTGTTTATAATAAAAAAAAAAATTGGGAATTATTACTATTATTATTAGTTATTATTATTATTATTAATTTTATCATTTATCACTCCCTATTTCAATGTACAATGTATTTTATTTAATTAATAAAAAATAAATTGACTAAGTATTTTATGTAGGTAATATAACTAATAGTCTGATAATAATTGTAACTTGGTGTTTTCAAAAGTAGTGAACAAATGTTTCCTTACATTTTGTATATTAACATTTATTGATTGTCAAAAAAAATAAATAATTATATTATTATAGCCATTTAGGTAACAATAACACTGCCTGTGTATAATATGATCAATAATTTTGACTATTCAACATTTATTTGGTCGATTGTTAAAAAATGGACTGCTTAATTTTATATGCTGCATTTACAATGAAAGTTTGCACACGCCTATGAAGCAGAGTCTAGAACATCCAATCTCCAAATGTTATTAACTGTATCTAATCTGTATACGAATCCGTGCGCCAATACTATCTACTTATACAAGCCGTTCTTCGTTTAGTGATAATTAAAATTAAACTTTAAAAGTTATTAACAATCAAATTTAAAAATAAGACAATATTATCGACCAATTGAATATCTATGGAGGATATCTAATAGACATGGGTACAGTCATAATCAATAGATCATAGATGGAATGACGATATCTATAATACATCTATTAGTTGTCCCTGTGTTATATGGAGTGTAATGGATTATGGACGTGTTAAATACTTAAATTTGAATGCAACAATAATTCATTGCAAACGGTAAACGATTTTGGAATATATTGTGATATTATTGATATTAAAGTAAATAACTTTCCTATTAGTAGAACTGTACCTATAGGTTGAATTCGTTTTTGTTTGAGATATTGCATTTTGAAAACTTCATCGTGTGTATAAAATATAATAATATACTTTAAAAGTTTTAAATGGGTAGCCACAAATAATATTTTTAAAATACAAAAAAACAGCTAAATTCGTTATTTTTTATTTAAAATATCAAATGCCTATAAAAAAAGATTGGGCCTCCGTATCTTTAATATTATTCAATTGCTGTTAATGCAAATTATGAAGAACCTTGTGTTGTATTTTAAATTTTTTTACCAAATAAAAATTGTTTTATCGATTTACAATATTACTTTTCGGTGTTATTTCTTTTTTTTTAACAAAGATAAAAAAAACTTTTTAGGAACCTTGAATTAAATTTACAAGTTTTTAACAGAGCAAAAAATTATTTATCAACAATAATTGAAAAAAAAAATCAAAAATTGTTTTAAATAACTCAAAAGGCAATATTTTGAAAATGTCAACATACTTGGAAAATTGTCATAAACACATTTGATGGAAATTTAAAGTATTTACGATTATTATTATTATTATTTTCTTTTTTTTGAGTTAGGTATATCAAAAAAACATAATTGATCTTATCAAAAACTGGTTTTGTGAAAAAATTTCCATTTTTCTTTAATTTTTTTTTTGTTTCTGTATCACACTTTTGAAAACTACTGAGGTTTTTCAATGTTTATCACTCAAAAGTACCAGCTAGATTCATTTTAGTACCAGAAAAGACACTGAAATTGAAAATCAAAACATAATAATTTTGACTACTTATTGATCTCATTGAGTATACAGACGTAAAAAATAAAAATACAAAACATACATCATTGTAAAATCAATACATTCGTCGCTACGCTCAGACTCTAAAATTATGTGATATATTTATTAGTTATTATTTTAATAGGCAAGGCCCTTTTTTACACAGAAATGTATAATTTGTTATTAGTTTAATTAACAACAGCAAGCTTAGTATAATATATGATTTAATTAACATATTGGCTAATATCTATGTTGTAAAATATTTAAGTATAGGTAAATTTAACAGTATTTAAATAATCATATAATTATAGCAATTTTATAATATAGATTTTGAATACATAATAATATATTATCATTCTTTTAAATTTCAAAAATGTATGTACATTTTTACATCAAATGTTATTATTAAATAATATTTTACAATAAAATAATGTACTTAATAAAAATACTCGATACCTCTCCAATAAGAATAGCTTATGTTTGGAGTAGGTGAGTTTTTAATATAGAGGTTATATAATATGTTTATTAAAGTTCTCTAAAACATGAAAAATTATAAACGTACACAATAAAAATTGATATTGGATTATTGGTTAATATTATTCATAATACATTATACTAAATATTATCAAAGTTTAACTTTTTAATAAAATCTACTGATATTTTCTTATTTTAAAATTTTTTTAAATCAATATTTATAAAGATCAATACCTACATGGCTACATATATTTTATACCTTTTTTCCCCAAATTGTTTGTTAATTTTCAAATCATTTAAATCACTAAGATTTTTTAAACGCATATTATATTTATATAGTGGTATAAATTAATTAACATTTACTTTTTACATATGTAAAATCACATTTTTATAATATATACATTTTAAATGAAGTAAATAAATTGCTTGTTGGGTAAGACGTAAGCCTTTTAATTGTTATTTTAGTTTTATTAAAGTACACATTGTAACCTCCAAGTTAGTCAAATGTATATTATATGCGTTCTGCTTTAGACCATAACTAATTATAGACTGAGCAAGAGAAAAGTACACCATTATTAAACTTTGAGAGCTTAATAAGTATCTTAATGTCTTAAAAATATAAAATAGCTTCCGAATTGATGTTAAAATATGCTGAGCGTGATCAGACCATTTAAACTTTTTATCAACTATAAATTTATAACTATTAACTTACACATTTTGTTTTTAAAAGATTATAACTAAAATGCTTTTACTTGAGAAGGTGTCAGATTGTCAGCGCAATATTTTTTTTCTCTCACTCCATGCGCAACATACATAAAATGCATTTATGTAAAATCGGGTTTTATGATTTTTAAGTTGAATCACCTACTATAAAAAATATAGAGAATATAGTTATCGAGGATTTGACATATCGTTTTATATTTTGTTATTATTTTACTATTTATTCAACTTAAAAAATAAAAATAAACGTTTGTACATTTAAACTATAACAAAATGGTTTTGCGTTTTGTTTATGTTGCGAGTGGGACAGAAAAAACGGGCGATTGTAAATTGTATGCTCAGTGAACAGGTAGTACATATTGTAAAGTAAATTGTACTCGAGATTTGTCAGGTATAAATTTCTATAGAGTAAATTGCGCCCGGCATTATTTGGTTTATAAAATTGATATAGTAAATTGGACTCCGAGCATTTAAATGACCTTGAATTTATCGATATATATTTTATACACTGTTGTACATTTATTGGTATAAAAGCCAAACGTTTATGATTTTAATCATTA
This sequence comes from Pentalonia nigronervosa, assembly GCA_014851325.1. Classification (NCBI taxonomy): domain Eukaryota; kingdom Metazoa; phylum Arthropoda; class Insecta; order Hemiptera; family Aphididae; genus Pentalonia; species Pentalonia nigronervosa. The sequence continues at coordinate 26,316 of JACXSJ010000812.1, read as the reverse complement.
TGATATTATCAATGACTCAAAGACTGAATATATGAAAATTATGTCGCATTACTATGTTGATAATATATGAAAAAACTTATGAAATTATTTATTATTTACTCGAATATGAATAACCTAACAAAAAACTCACTACTTACTAAATTAATATACCCACCCACCCATGAAATTTAATTTAAAATAAAATTTTTATTTATTTATTTTAACCAAGTCTAAAAATAATTTTTAAAGGACAAGGATAGTCACCTCCTCGTGGTGTCCTCTGTGTAATGCTAAATGGTTATCACAAAAATAATGACTCTGCTGGGTGCAATTATTACATATAAATATATAAAAAACATATAATATTTATAAATGTATACCCGAAATATACTGGGTACAGTTTACAATTGTTTCCTTTCGTTGAGCGCAATTTACGTTTGTCCAAGAAAACAATAAATAGTGCTCTGACATCCTCTTAAATAATAATAATAATTATTATTATTCCTCGTCTTTATTATTTAGAAACCTACTTTTACTTATATAGGGTATAATATTACAATATTTTTATTAAACTGCGTCTTTGATCTTGTTTCGAAAAAATGTCGGTGTAAAACTTTACTTCATAATGAACTTATAAATAACTTCGTAGAATGCAGTAATAGAAATACTTTGATGGTAGGTCTAACACTAACTACGATAGACATTACTTAAAAGTTTAATCCAAGCATTATTTCACCCTACATATATTAAAGAAATTTTGACTTTATAGAGGGAAACTTTATTGGTTCATGGATCATTATCGCAAGTCACAACATTATGTTAAATGTGTGTTCAGTCTTCAACGTTGATTAATTGTTCGCTCTTACACTCTCGTATAGTATGTTTTCTATATTTATTATTGTTCACACTACCTATGTATAGTAACAACATTATTTTTCATTTTTATACATACCTACCTGCTTATACGATATATTTGTACACAAACAAATGTGTTTAATTATTGTATTTAATTTAATCGTTTTAAATCTTGACATCGAGCAAGGTGTCTTGATGATATTTATTGATTTGACATTTTACGCGTAATCCAACATTTACTACAATAGTGGTAAACTGTACACAATATAATATGATTGAACATTATATTTTATGATAAATTATGACATTTTTTAAATCAAAATATTGACACATATTTGTTAGGACGCTATACATATTATGACATTGTGCTGTCTCCATTTTACAAATGTTCAACATACAAAATTTGAATTTATCAGAACCAGTTTTTTGTATTGAACTTTAATATTCTAATATTAAAATTCGAATTATAATATAATTAATTATTATAAATTATAATTAATTATTTTTTATAATTATTATTGCGAATTTATCAAACTCAAAGGTAAGAATTTTATCTGTGTCTTCTTGTAGGATTTTATGATATTTTAATTTTCAGGTTATGAATAAGTGCAAAATTTTTATAACTTGTTTGAAAATCAAAATATCGTAAAAAAACCCAAGAGAAAATACTGGTAATACTCTTATCTGTCTTTTGTCTTGATAATAGGTCAATTCACTCTCATATTACAGCTTACTACACAACATTTGAACAACTGAACACAATTTGTTATGTTGTAGGTCTGTAAGACTAACAGATGAGAATGAGACAACATAATATGCGGTCGGGGTGACGTCGTAGGTTGAAACTAGTATTATTTTTTTAACAAGACCTAATTAAATAATTATTTTAAAATACACAAAATATTATGGGCTACAAAATAAGTGACAAGTAAATACAACTATAAATTTGTTTGGTCGAACAGCAGTGGAGTGTTCTTAAAGAAGAAAGGTGATATGGGCGAGCTTGTGAGTACATCATCGCAACTAATAACAATAGATATTAATAAAATTGTTAAATGTTTGTGGAAATAGTACTTCACATTCATAATCTTAATTTTTCCCCTTGATTTTGCATTATTTTCTTTTCAATAATAAGATTATTACATAAAAATATTAAGTATAACTATCACTGTATATATTGATTTTATTACTTATGTCTTTCCAACCAAATATAATTAAAGAAATTAATTCTAGTAATAATGCTATTACTAATGTAATTTATGGTCTAATTCTGCGATTCTCAAAGTGTGTTCCGTGGGACATTCTCAAAGGTTCCACCAGATATAAATGAGTATTGAGAAAATTATTTTAAATTATACATAGAAAAAATGTTTATCAAAAATTGGGGTTAAGTTGGAGTTAGAGACATCAGGGTTCTTCATAACATAAACTATTTCCTAAGGGTGCCGTGGTCGTAAAATTTTGGGAACCACTGATATTTGAATAACTGATATTGTTTTTAATACTACTGACTTATCGATTTTTCATTGTAATATTCGTAGTATTAATCTGCATTTTAATGACATTTTGTTTTATCTAAATACTATACCTTGAAAAATTTTATATAATTATTTTAATAGAGACCTGTTTAAGTATGAATTTAAACTTTAATATTAATGGGTATAAGACACATCAATCCTTAGGTTTTTTAAATAAAGCTGATGATGTAATTATTTTTATTAGAAATAATATAATAATTACGGATATTAATACTAATATTGTAATAGGTTGAAATTCTATTGAAGTTAATTTTAAATTCAACTTACATAATTATAAAATAATTAGAATTTATAGATCACAAATTTTAATTATTAATAATTTCTTAATAGTCATTGATACTTATTTATCAAACTACTCAAATAATGATAAAGTATAATTATCTGTGGTGATAAAATATTAATACTCTTGAAAATTCTAGTGATGTCTTAAAGTACTTAAATATTCTAGCATCTTATAGTTTTATTTTTTGTATTTACTCTTACACTAGGATCACTGATACTTTAATTGATCATATTTTTATTAGAAATATTTATATATTTAAAGTAAATTCATTTATTATTAAAACAGATATTACGTATCATTATAGTTTGGCTTTCTTTATTAAAAATGCTTTTATTTACAATACTAAAAATATTATAAAAAACAATATTTCTAATACTAAAAAAGTTGTTAATTTCAATATATTTAATATTTTAATTTCCACTTTTGATTGGCATAGTTTGCTCATTGATAATGGTATTGATTTATTGGTAGATAAATTTAATATAAAATAACTGAATTAAGTGACAGTAAAGATACAACTATTTCAAAAAATAAATTTAAAAATACTGATAAAATTAAAATCTGGATAACTAACGATCTTCTTATCTCCATTCAAATTAGACAAAAACTGTATAAAAAAAAACTTAAGGCACTTTTTGATTTAAAACTTAAACAACATTATACCAAATACAGAAATCTTTTGAACCTATTGATTAAAAAAGCTTTTTGTTTATATTATAGTCATCTAATTTTTTTATCTAAAAACAATATAAAAACCATATGGAAATTAATAAATGAAGTTTATTAGTGTACTTAGAAAAAAGAACCTCCAATAAACTGTCTGAATGGTTATGTTTCAAATATTCTTTTAACTAACAAATCTGAAATATTAAATTAATTAAATTATTACTATGTTAATGTTTTTAAAAATATTTCTGACGAAATAAATACTAATAATTATAATAAATTTAATTGAAATTAATTAAATAAAAATTACCATATAAATGATTTTATTTATCTTGATTCAATAAACCCTATTGAAATGTTTAATATTGTTCGGAAAATTTCAGAAAAATCTTCATATTGTACAAATAGTTTGTCAAATTTTATTCTTAAAAAAACGGTTGACACCATTTCAATATATTTATCAATTATCTTTAATTTTTCAATAGTTTCTAGTAAATACTCTCCTATATATAAAAATACTATTATTCTACCTCTTTTTAAATCAGGCGACAAAAAATTATGTTGTAACTACAGACACATTGCTTTGATTTACAACCTCAAAGATTTTTGAAAAATGTATTTAAAAAAGGCTAATGACTTTTTTAAATAAACATGCGTTTTTTCACCAAATCAATATGGTTTATGTTCTAATATGTCAACCACTGATCCATTAGTTAAAACTTCCCACTTTATTCATAGTAATTTGAATGAAAAATTTAAAGTTTTGGGTATCTTTTTGATTTTTTAAAAGCGTTTGAAAGTGTGAATCATGACTTATTAATAAATAAACTTGATTTCTGCGGTATAAGAGGTAATGCTCTAAATTTAATTAAATATTTTATTTCACCATCGCACGTTTACTATATAAGATTAAAAAATTTATTAAATGTTTCCCTTAGTAATTCCACTTTTGGTAATCAGAGCCCTAATCGAAGGTATGTTATTATTACGCAAATACAATATAAATATTTTTTCTTTTATTAATTTTATTCAGTTTAAAAATTATGTACTTAATGTTCTATATTAGATAAATTGATTTATATATTTTTTCATATACTTTCTATGACTTAATTTTATTGTAAAATTTTTACTTATTTGGTTATATATATATATATATATATATATTGTTTTTATCATTATGCGTAATATTTTGTTATAATTTATTAGAATCAACTCATCCGCATTCAAATTTATTTACTTATAGTATGAGTTTGCAATTGTCACCTACATACTAACTAATCATGTTTACTTTTGTTGTTGCAATAAATATTATATTATTATTATTATAAAATGTAATGGATGTCTACAAATGTAGGTACCTACATTATCGTCATCGCCGTAATCATAATAACATACATAAATTTCAATAATTTTCGACAATATTTTTCTTCAATATTAGCGAAATTATATAGTTATGTTTTTCCACGACTCTAACAACCGGCCCAACAATTGGGCTGTTTAGACAGAGGCAATTTCCACTTTGCTTCCCCATCCCCTCAAATGACGCCACTGCTGTCGCCAAGCCTTTTTATCCGCGTCCGTCATGCCGTTTGACGATCATTCAACGTTCAAACCGTTATCGTGTCGTCGTCCGCGAGCGTGTATTAATAGTGATGTAACGTAATTCCAGTGGAACGAGTCTTGTATACGTACATTTGAGAGCCTCATCATTTCCGGTCTGACAAAACGCGTCGCCCGTTTCCCGAGGATTACGAGCGTTAAGACGTACATCATGAGTCATGACACCAATATTATTCACGGGTCCCTTTGCAGGGGTACACTATAACTACAACTACTGTTGTCTTCATAATATACGCTCCCGCCACGTCCGTTATTGGTGTTATATTCATGTGTATGTATATATATATATATATATATAATTGATTGTACTTATCGCATATTACAACATTATATTAAGCATAGGCAGGGATATATTGAAAAATTTAAATATCCATGTATCTGAAAATCTATGTATTTCGTCTTGTTAAAAATGATGTCACAATTAGAATTTGTCGGTTCGGCTAGGCTGCAAACACAGCGAGGCTACGTGTATAAAAATAAGTATATTCCCAATAAAACTATAAAAGTACCTAAGTAACATTTGACTTTATCTTGTAAATAACTGTAGTATAACTAGTAATTTGTTGCTTTAAAATGAATTAATAAAATACTTAAATATAGTAAGTAGTATAATAAATTAGGTACAATTAAATAAAGGCTATATATACATATAGTTCTACAATTTTTAACTTAAGTACCTACTATTTTTTTAGGATCTAGAACAATTAGACGCAGTCAACTTCGCTACAGAGCATTGATCTCATAAAATTGGGCGCGCGGACATTTAAACGGGCAGACATTTAGACTTGAGGAAAATTAATCTCTTGTATAATTAAACTAGGAAAATTAAACTTAAAACAATGAAATTTATTTTTTTGGGCGATGCTACTTTAAATACTTAAATATCAATATAATATGATGTTACAATATGTATACCTAATTTGAAATAATACATTTAAATATTCACAAATAATCTAAAATTATATAATATATAAATAATCTAAATATTTTGGACGATGCTTTTTAAATTTGTGTCAATTGGCCTGGGATCTGAACAAATATTTTTATAACATTTTTTTTAGGTTTAGGTTCATTACCCGCCATAAATTGGTGTATTTTTAATCGATTTAACTTTTCTTCTTTTTCCCAAGCATTGATCAATTTTCATACGGAAGGATGTACTGCATTTAAAATTGAAGTAAATGAATTGTGCCAGCCTTCTATTGAGTTATTAGTTTGGGGCATATTATTTTCAACTAACTTTTCGTATAGCATTAATAGTTGCTTGTTCGAAATCTAGCATGATCGATTTAGGTTTAAGTTCAGGTTTCAATTTAATAATAATTTGAAATAACCTCATGTATATTTCTTCAGTTTTATTTGGAAGTACAAATATAGAAGGTAGAACATTATTATACTGAATTCTATGAATGGTAAATAATTGATAAAATATGGTTGGTGCAGATGAAAATATACCATACTTTACAATCTACCATCGTATTTAAGTTTTCTTTAATGGAAAAAATAAGAATCGAGGCTTATCACGAGTTTCCTCAAAACCATTAAATAATAGAAATAGTTTACCGTCAACAGTAATTTTATACTCCACAGGTGCAATCAAATCATCCAGTGTTTTTTGATTGGCAGGTGCTATTAATTTATTTTTATGTACTCTTTAAACAATATTTTTTAGACTCAATTTGAAGTAGTTTGCTAGCTAAAACTTCAATAATCTAAAAGTTTGTGTTAAAACAAAATAATTAATAATAGAAAAAAAAAATTAATTTAAGTTCACATTCAAAATAGTTAACTGGTTTAACTAGATTAAAATATATATATATATATATATATTTGCAAGAATAATTGTATAATATTATCTCTTCAGATATTGTCCTCGGTACAGCTTGTGTACAACTTAGTTTATTTGTTTTGGTAATTTCTTTCATTTCATAAATTGTATTTTTGGCTTTTATTTTTGCAATGTCTGGTCTATGGTTATGTTCACATTTTTTTTTATAATTTGTTCTGATTGAACATGTATACGAATATTAAATTTAGATTTAGAGTACTCAGTACATCTCCATATAGTTTTTGTATTACTTACACTATTTAATTTATACAAAAAATCTTCATTAACTAACATATTACGTCCTTTTTCACTTTTGATGTAATATAATTTTGACATATTTATAAAAATATGAAGGCAGAAACATCTCCGACGATCGATACTCAGGCGCATGGATATATAACTAGTTAAAAGTCAAATCGTCAATTGGCGATCGTCGATTTTTGAATTGTCAAATTTTACCGTATGAGGGTTAAAATACTATTACTGTATATTCCGTATTACTAGTATTATAGTACTCTAACTTGCTTACTTCGATTAGTTCTCCACCAAAATGTAATTAAAGAAAGAAAACACAATAATAATGTATAAGTTTCACCATTTAATATGAGAATAATAATATAAATCCATTATTTTTATCCACCGTAATTATTTTCAGCAAGCGATCCATTTACACATTAACTATGTATTTATGATTACGTTGTATTCGTTTCTTGAGTGGTGGTATGTGGTGGGTCACTAATAAGCAAGTATAGAATTTTTAAAGAAAAAATACAATTTAAAACAGGATAAAAAAAATAAAAAAATAAAATACTCGTTGTCTCCCCCCCCCCCACCGTTTACCGTACATTTTTAAATTTAATATTTTTTCCATGTTTACGCATTTTTTTTTATAAATATTGTTGTAACTTTTGAGTATACGCCGTATTCCAATTCACCCCTGAGCATAGGTATTATTTACACTGGTAAATTTGTAAAATTTAAGTAAAACCTTAGTAAAAAAAAAAAGTCGAGAAATGTGTCATATATAACGATTTTTAGTATAATATACAAACGTAAAGTGGATTATCGTCGATTCGTTTATTGAATTTACTCACATGGTCTGTATACTCTATAAAGCGCTGGGTATATCGTATAAATAATAGGATTTAATATATTTTTAATTTGAGTCCTCGATAAACAATTACCTTGTTTGTTTATAAGAAGGTATTATTATTGGAACCTCGATAAAGTAATAACGTTTAGAAAATATGTCATTGATACCCCACAATAACATTTATCGTTGCCGTTAACAAAAATAACCCAATAATAACCAATTACTTCCAATTACTGTGTAAATATACCAGATTTCACTGTATTCCAGCGTGTATTTCAGCCTTTACGCGAATGATGACCTTTGACATATGTCAATTTAAATAGTGCAATTAGTGCGTTATTGTTATTAATTAATACATATAACTTCGAAAGTGTATAAATAATTAAATATAAACTATAAATTCGATGTCAATAACTGTAGCGTAACCAAACTTTATCACTATTTTCTAGTGATTAGAAAATCATTTTAAATCATAATTGATACAGATCAAACAATAATGTTATATTATAATAAACTAATAATAATGTAAATCTAAATACGTTAAAATTAAAAAATAACGACCGTCATCACCTCCACACCTCCAAAATACGTTTTTGGTAAGTGTAATGGTCTGAACATGTGGTTGTGATTAATTTGTATATTTTACCTGTGTAATAGCTTATAGAAAAGTGAGAATTATTATCGTCGGTTTTTTTCTTATCGTGTAGTCGAACTCTTATAATTTAACACAATCATAATAGGTATGTCCTCGCACAGCAATTGCGTACCTACCGGTAGTTCGTTTCACGTTCACACCGATTGCAAATAACGATTGCAGTCATCTATAATGCATCGGAAAACAATAAAAAACAGATAAACAAACCACGGGACGTTTAATAATAAAATTATATTTGACGGTAGTGATGGGACGTTTGCAGCGTAAAAATCTCCTCCGAGGCGGCGAGTATACGTAAAATAAAAAAAAAACTCTAACGAAAAGGCAATAAATACAAATTCCGCATTTCACGATGGAATGTGCCACAGGAACGTTAAAATATTATTTCGACTGTGGCTGAAAATGAGAGCGTGACCGCTGCAGGAAACAGACGATTCGCACATACTGGCACTTGTTTTTCAATTGAATTAAGAATAATGGTTGCCGCACAGTGACGAAGTACAGAAAAAGCTTTAGAATAAATATTTTAGAGGGACGAAAGTTGGAAAAAAATTTGGTAAAACCGAATCCAGTAAAGCATGAACATGGTTTGTCCATATTATTCACTACCACAAAACAAGCTACCTGCGACGATGATATATTTATTTGGAAATATAAAAAGAGATGACTAAAAAGTTCTTAAAATTGTTTATGAAATAAAAATGATAAATTTTATAATAAAACAACGAGTCCTGTAAGAAAAATTAAAACACTGTACTTATCTACCCATTACAACTGTCGTCGTACTTAAATGATACTATAAAAAAAGATTTTCGCGGTATTTTAAACGCTAAAAGCAGTTGATTTCGAGTTTTTCAAAACGTATTGCGTGGTGCATCAAAAAAACGTTTCATTAATTATTTCCTCAGCTCGGCGTACTCACTCCACCATCCAAAATCGACTGAGGGTGAAGAAAAAATGATTATTGTCCATACCTAGAACACAAATTCATCCCATCGCGGTGCGACGGAGGAAGGAGGGGGGGGGGTGCGCGCGTGTGCCCACAACGAATAAACGACGCCGCCGCCAGATCGTCTACCGGTCCGCTACCAACGCCGACGCCGCCGCCGACAACGACGACGCCGACGACAACGGCGCCGCGGCCGCCGCAGAAGCACGACAGTGAAGCACAAAGTTTCGGGCCGCGTACAAGGCGTGCACGTTGCCGTCATTCGCCGCTGCCGCCGTAATCACCGCCGTCGTCACCGACTACTTCTTCCGTCGTTTTCTCGTCCGCCGACGCCGCCGCCGCTTCCGGTGGTCCGCCGCACCCTCGACACGGTCTCTCGCCGTCCCATCGCGTCACGCGATTTCTTGGATCCCGCAACAGGTCGTCGTCGCCGTCGTCGCCTTCGTCTTCGTGTCGTTGTCTTCGTCGTCCCTTTCCTCTCGCACATGGTACGCTCGACCGTCCACCACCCGTCGGGTCACGTGCACGCGCGCCGACGATGACGTGCTAATGACTGCATGTCACGCGAATCGCTCAGCACGTCGCCGCCGTCGCGTTCAAACTCGTCCGACTAAATGGAAGTGTACGTCTTGTTACAGGTACCTACAAGATATAATATAAAAGTAGAACATACCGTAAATTTTTTTTTTTTTTTTAACACGACTCGTTGCATTTATTTGGTTATACCATGTACCAGGTATTAGAGTAATACCGTGTAGAGGCAGGATTTATGGTTTTCTTTCGGGGGGGATTACAAATAAAAAAAATTCTTCCCTCGTTCTGTACCTACTTTATGATATAGATTGGCCAAAAATCGTCCCCACTAGGATAATAATAATATTGTCTTCCAGAAAATAAATAGAACGGTAACATATTTTTATAGGGGCATTGTTACCTTAGTATAGTAAAAATAAAACTAAAAAATAATGTCAAAAAACACATATATATATTTTTTTTGCAACAAAATGCGTATACCTAATTGCATTAGTGACTGCAGCTAATAGTATTAGGTTAGCTTAAATTATTAAAACATAAAAATAAAAATAAATGCTCTGGAATAGTGATCTATCACCCCGGTCAGTGGTCACACTCCGCGAACACGCCATCACTGCCTGCGGGTAAAGCGTATATTAAATCACGATGACACCTGCTGCAATGGTCGAGTGTACGTTTCACGGTGTTCGCGTAAACGCGTTATAATGACGTATTGTACTATTTTATAGTGGTCGACCGTATCACTTATAATATTATCGTAGAGGCGACTTTACACCGCGGCGCGATAACGTAAACCGCGATTTCCGGGGGAAAAAAAATGATTTTTTGATTTACGGTAGTTTTTATTTGCTATGAAGAGATTCGAGTGTTCGCGTAGTCAAACGGTAAGTGAAAACTACAGGTATAACATATCGTATACCACGAATAGGATTGGATTTTACTATCTAATATATATGAATTGATATACCGTGTAGTGACATATTATATACCGCTAACTAACCGCTAGATTCAGCCAATAATGTTATAATTTTTTTTTTCTGAAAATCACGGTTCACTCCATAGTGTGAAGTCGCATTTTAAGACTTGCGTCAAAAGCAATAAAATTGCTAAAATGTCCCTCGCGTATTACTTCTGCGTGATATAGACGGAGTATGTGTAATATCTCAGTAGCCGAAATTGGTTCACACCTATTATAGTTGTTGTGATATCGTGATCGAAACCGACGTGGAGGGGCGATTGGGTAATTTCTAAGTCCTATTAGTATATAGCCGTGTATAGGTATATCGTATACCCATATGCTATGGCTGTGGGGTGTATTTCAATAAAACATTCACTGCACCTCCACGACATGCCCGTATAATAGTTTTGGTTTATGATTTATTCCATCAGTGTCTTATCTCACTTTTGTATCTTACTTTGTAAACACGTAGTAAACACAATATAATAACAAAAATAAATGTATAGAAATAATATAGTCTAATATAAGTATATAAGTATGAACTGAAAATTAAAAATATTTATAACAATTTATCTGAATTATTAACACGTTATAGGTAAAATAATATAATAAATTATATTCTGAATATTTCAAAAAAAAAAACTGATTTGGTATTACATTTTTATAAAAGCAATTTGCTTGGTTATAATAAAATCAAAATACTATTATGTTTCTATGTATAATGACAAAAAGTAAAATTATTTTTGTCAATTTCAATACAGTTTTTAATGGAATTATAAATGTTCTTGAAATATTTAAATAATTGATGTGTACATATTTATATTCCTGAGACACCGTAATGGCTATAAGAAGTAAACGATAGTATTTACCATAAAGTATAATCTTAATGCTACTTTGTAAGTTGGACTTGTAGAAATACATTTCAGAAAGCTTGGGTAAACTTTTTCCACGTGTTGATACGTGTAATTTTATAATTTGTCATAAAAGTAAAGTAAACAGTAATATAATAACACTAAACAATTTACACGTAATTTAATTAAAAATTTAAAATAAAATAAGCGAATCCTTTCGATACTTAATGACGTTTTTATTATTATAATATGTATCGAGTAATAGTTATTTATCAATATTTAATATTATAGAATTGAACTTTTCAGTATTTTATTAATCAAATTATAAGAATTAGAATGATGAAGTTTTTAATGTCTAATTAATTAATAAATAGGTTTCTGTAGAAGATGATATTTTTTTTTCAAACATTATTTTTGTTTATATCGGATAGCATGCAATGAAATTTATTTTATTTTATTTATTCAATTTATTTTTACCACTTAAGGAGTATTTGAAAATTATTATAGTATTATTGTTTATTGTAACTATCACTGCAGGTGATTTGTGAGCATTTTTTGTAATTAGGTAATTTAAAATAAGTTAAGTAGGTACCTACTTCAAAAAAATTAATTTTTTAGGAAAAATCAATCAATGCAATTTTACTTTATACCTTAGCTGTGCATATTAAGTTGATATATTATAAAAACAAATTTTTATTTTTGAAACGTTATAAATATTAATTCAAAGTATTTCTGCAAGGCCCGAACAACTATTAAGACAACACAGTTTAGTATATTGCATGTATATAATATTTACGGTTTATTGCTCTGTTTTGTTCTTTACAGTGTTCATTTTATATTTTGTGTAGGGTGAGTAACGTGTTAAATACTTGGTTGTCTACATAAATGTAAATAAACCAAGGAAAACAACCGCATATAGACCATAATATTAAAGCGTAACGCCTGAAACAACACAACTACCTACAAAAAGAAAAAAAATAGAAAGTGTAAATGTCAGAATATAGTTTCAGTTTTGAAAATGTACACTGACGTTCTAATAAAATTTTCATATCAAAATATATCGTTGTTCGCCAGAGGAGACAAGAGCAATTATTACTTTTTTTTCTACAACCATTAGTGTTTGTATACATGCATGAATATATTGTTATTATCGAAAAAGCGCGCCATAACGATATACGAACACTGTACTATGCTGTTTTGTGTAATTTTTCTAGGTCTGTGTATAGGTGGTACATTTTTAGGGTAAAAAAGGAAATAATAATAAAACTACGAATTTCATAATATATACGACCGGAAATAATCTATACAAGATTAAAATGTACAGAATTCGCGGGTAATGAACGTCAAATTACCTCAACAAGGACAAGACGAAAACTAAACAAAATATTTCGCACTCATAAATGTCAATTTCAAACGGAAATTTTATTACGTTTGTAAAACATTCGGTTTGTGTGCAATGTAAAAAACTGGAGTCTATTCTATTCGTGCGTGCAAATTATTTTTTCGCACGTCTACCGACGTGGAACTATACGGTAATGGATCACATTATCAAAAACGATGTTGTACATTAGAGCCACGCAGACATGAACTTTGTATTGTAGAATGGTGAGTAGGGCAAAATAATATTTACGAATTCCATTCCGAAATATTCGTTTTCCTCCAAACATGTAATAATAATAATACCAGGGTTCAGAACATCCATTTAAAAAAACTAATTTTATAATTGAAATGCTGCTGTACCCTCTAACTTATTTAATTATCTGGTTAATTTGATTGTAATTAAAAAATTAAAACACGATTTACATTTAACATTTTAGTAAAAAAAATTAACTTATAGCAATCTATGTTTCAGACTTATTCTAGGTATTTATTATTGCCTATGTAATATCTATTTTAAGTACACAGTACTGAATCAAAAAATAAAAAGTTTGATGTTTAAATTAAAATACTAAAATGTCTGACTTGCATATTATTTTGGTCCAAAGTCATAATTTTTCTCATATTGGAATAATTAAAAATGTAATAATTAAAAAAAAAAATCGTTAAATAAGGTGAAAATAATGTCGGATATTATCTAATATTAAACTAATATAATTATATGTGGAGAACACGTTAGTCTTTTATATCATCAACATTTTGTTCTTTATTTTATGTACCTATTACTTATTATATACTCTTGAAATCATTATTAGAAGTAGAATACATTTTTTGATTGAAAGTATTTTTAAAAGCTTTCAGTAGAGACAAAAAAATGTGTGCTCTTGAAAATAAAAATATGACCGTTGTCAAACATTTTAATAATAAAGGATAAATCTAATGACTAGTTACACGAATCTGAAGTTCAATCCAATACTGTTTACATTAATATTGATTGTATATCAAAAAAGTACAAACATTTTTATACTTACCATTTGGAACATAAACTGTAAAAAGTCTTATTAAATTTCAATTGTTATGTGAATGTACACACAACAGCTTAGGTATTCAATTAATTTTGAACGTTCAAATAAGTTAGGTAGTCGTGATTCAGTATTTGTAAAATGTTTAAATTACAAATCAATTAATTTTGGTTTTATACATTTGTTGGTTAGTATTTTTTTTTAGCTAACGTCATTTACAAGTATTTTTATCATAATAGAATGGTAATATATACAATGTTTGGTTTGCTAATATTTACAATTTTAAAGTTTGTTACGTAATATTAGAAATAAAAGTGATTGTTTTTATAAATATTGTGTATTGTAAGTTGAAACATATTTAAAATAATTCCAATCACATAGTTATTAAATATTATTTATTCTAGAAAATATTCTAAAAAAAATGATTTTAATAAATACCGTAAGATTATTATTTGTTTAGCAATTTCGGAATGTAAACAATAGAATAATCTGATATTACTTATAGTTGTTTTTAAATGAATCATCACAAATTTTACTTTTAGTTTAATATGCAAATGAACATTGGTTTAATCAAATATATAATATATGTGTATAACTACATTCAATGCACAAACGTGACTTGATTTTGACGAATTTATCACAGTGGTAAACAATCATGGTTTTGATTAAATTATTTGAATCACCTATCTCTGTGTAATCTCTATTTTGTCATGAATCACAACTTATAATTTTGATGTAAAAAGTTATTTTAGTAATTTTAAAAACTGATCTAGATATTTTTGGTGATAAAAATATTCAACTATTAAGAAGTGATAAATATCATTACATAATATAACACGATATATTTTACATTTTATCCGTTTTGAATTTCAATTAATTGGTTTTTATTTTATTTTTCAAAAGTGTTGTTTCCTATTTAGTAATTACAATATTATTGAGTTACGAAACAAAAATACGTAATAAAATACAAAACTAAAATTTTGTTGTTTTGAATTCAATTAATTTTTTTTGTTTATGAATTTTAATAAATTATTTGTTAATAATATACCCTGATCAAATAAATACACATAATGTATATATAAAAAAATAAACAAATAACGTCTAAGTCGATAACGATTTATAGATTGAATAATCTTCGAAGTTTTTGATTAAATATAAACTTTTATGTAATAGAATTTCATGAGCATGTTTATATAATTAAGTAGTATAATTAGTTATTTTAGTTTTCATTTTAAAATATCGAGCAAAATTGAATAGAAGCTGTTAAAATGCTATTCACGCTTATGATAACAATATAATTGTTAATGATGGCAAGTTATGTTACATCAAAATGCAACTTATTCTGGGTAAAGTAAAATATTTTCTAAACATAAAAAGTGCATTTGATTAGTTGTAATAAAAATTTCTCGTTTACACGATTCCGTCTTAGCAGCAATTATGTGTTAAGCAATGTAAAATCCACAATGATAATAATTATCAATACTTTTTAAAGTTCAGTTTTACATCAATTTAGTTGTGTATTTTATTTCTACGTTTAGGTAGATTGGCGATACTTGTCATACGCTAGAATTATATAAAATCTTTTTGAATTTTTATGAATAGATTTTAGATATACAATTGTTTAAGTGTTTATACAAATATATACTACTAAATTTGTTTGACCAAATTCAATTTAGATATAAGTATGAATCGATTGAAACTTCTGCATATTCAAGTCTTTATATCAATAATTCAAACTCCATAAAATGTTCTGTAGGAAATTAAATGAAGATATTCGTTGACACTTCCCATAGCTCACTTACTCTGTTTAATTTATTCATTATCTGATCCCAATTCTTCAAGTAAAGAGTGTGTTTGAATCGATTAATGACCATTATTTGGATTTAAATTTTATAGTTTTGATGATTCCATTGTAATAGCACTTAAGAATAATACTAAATTCATACGGCTGTTAATGATTGCTACATATTCTGTTATAATTGAATGAAAGTAAAAATATGTAATTTTCTAAAAAATATTAATAGAAATATAGAATATTACATTTTATTTAATTACTGATTCTTGTTAATTTTTTTCTGAACAGTAATATATAAATATAAATAGTATAAATATTATATCCACTTTTTTAAATTGTACTAATTATTAAAACGAATAAAATAAATCAATTCACAATCTTAAAGAAAATGTTTTCAAGTTTAATTTTAATTAGAATTATGTGAAGAAGTAAAACTTATTAAACAAAACAATTACAACATTTAATTGTTGATAATAATTTTAAATAAATACAAATACATATTGTTTTAATTTTTAACCTTTACTTTTATCAGTTATCACCTGAGCTGGAATTTTGATGAACTTTGCATTGTTTTCAAAAACTAGATACGGGATGTTCAAGTATTGATATTCATATTTCTATTCGTATTCATATTTTTGAATCATAATAAAATTTTCATTTTGCATTATTTTGTATTTTTTGATAATTTTTAACTTTAAGGTAATTTTTTTTCTAAATTCTCATTTTTTTTTAAATTGTTACTTTAAAAATTAATGTATACTAACAAATATTTCACCTAATCGAAATTTTTCAAACTGATCCGTACGATGTAAAAATTAAGATTACAAGTGGCAACAGAAAATTAAATGAAAATAATTTTTTTTTTGAATTAAAAGTCCATTTAGGAGATTTGAAACTATGCAGTACCTACTGTACTACTGCAAACATTTTTATTAAATTTAATTAAAAAAATCTTTTGATTCAAATTTTTTAAAATAAAAAAAATAAGGGCATTTTATATTATGTGCATCATTTTAAACGTTTAGGGCATACAAGTAATTTTTTCAGGGCATTATATTCCCAGCTCTATTTATCACGAATGTTATAATAATAATCTAGTTGTTAATCACAAAACATGGTTTACTACATATAGTTTGATTTTATGTAATCCTTGAAAAACGGATATTGGAAATACACATCATTTATGTATTCCACGGTACAGTTTTGTTGATGAATTATTAGACTTTAACAGATATGATAGGAATTAACATAAAATTTTGAGTACAGTAAATTGAAATGTAGTTTTATTGTTAATTTAAAAAAAAGAAGTCACTGCTGATATGTTGACTCATGAAATTAAATTAATTTTCAAAGGTTTGAATTTATTCATAGTGTTGGTAAATTAATTTAGACTACACAAATATGGTGGAATAAAATAAGAATTATATTTACTGATATGTGAAAAGAAGGTATTATTATATGTTTTATAAACAATTTATACATTTCATTAAAAAAATGACTATATTTTTATTGTTGTACCGGTATGAGTCTTTTTTGATGTTAAATATTTATATATTTGTATTAGAATTTATTACGTTTTATAAACGATGGGTAAACTTAGTTGAATTAATTAGGTACTTAGTAGTACAAAAACATATAATATCTACATTCAATAATTAATGTTTTGATAAATAAAAGTAGTTCCCTCTAGTATCCAATAAATCGGCTACAATTATTCATGAACTTTGTTTACGTTTTATTTTAGTATTTGTTCTAACATTGATTCATCTATCTTTCAGTATCTCTTAAAAATGTACCTATGTTTTTCTAAAATCTATACATTTTAACATTAAAATTATGATTGCACGACGATCTAAATAGGTAATTCGTTTACATCACTCTACATGTACTTCAATACACATAATGGTTATGCCCATTAACAGTAATAAAGTTCACCCGATCCCAAAAACTTACGTAATGTAAAATGTTATGCACCCGAATAGAGGTACATCCAAACCAAAGTGTACAGGGGCTTGATAAATATAATAATATCATAATTTAAATGTGTAGTATGGATATACGTGTGTGATATTCATATTAAAAAAAATCTAAACAAATACGAATATCATACTAAAATACAGAGATCTAGTGTTCAGCACTCGCCACTTATCTTGTTTCGCTCGAGTCACTACACGACAGTGATATATATCAATGATGATACGTTGTATTTTTTGAAAAAAATGGCTTTTAGGGGATACATGTTGTAATTATATATGTGGTAATTATGTAGCCATTAAAAACATAATATGATTTTACGCATAATGAAAATAATTAAACATTAAACATTTTAAAAATGTGTTGGATATTATGTTATAGATGCGATCATAAAATGTATTTTAAATATTTAACTGGTATTTAGTAATTCAACTGTAAGTCATACCATCTGAGATTCGTCTTGATCACTGTGGCTGCTTTTCATTGTCTAATGCACCACTGTTTAAAGTCTTAAATTAAGGTTTTATGAGTTGATGACAAGGGCCAGCCTTAGATTTTTGACCACTCTAGGTAAACCTAGTTTACGCCACCCTATTTAACAGTTAGTTTTTTGGGGTGGAGGGAATATAAGTGACCGTCCCTAAACTAGTGCCGCCCTAGGCGGCTGCCTATATTGTGAGTTGTACCGCATTAGGCCGGCTCTGTTGATGACACAATGTGCTATACGAATATTATGTTTATATTGCTTTACATCATAAAATTGTTGTCCTTTGAGGTCAGTTTAAATTTTTTAAAAAAAAAATAATATGATGTAAAACCTTTTACGAAGAATGGAGGTAATTGATTTTTTGGTAAGGAATTCACGAATTGACAAGACGGAATGAACGGGCACATTGTCGTGATGTAGTTACAACGTTCAAGCTTGTAACTTTTCGGGACATTTTCTTCCAATTTCATTTTTCAACCGGATCAAAAGTTTTTGTCTTAAGATTGATTAACAGTTTGACCTGTTGGAACAAATTTATTATAAAGTAGGCTTTTAATATCAAACAAACAAAAAAGTATTGTTTTCACGTTGAAACCAAACTTTTCGAGCCTTTCGGATCTTGGTGAAGTTGCCGATTTCCATTGCGATTACTGTTATTTAAACGTCGTTACTATTGTCCCAAGTTTCATTAATCTTAATAAATAATAGCATGTTATTTAGTCTAAATCTTTTTTGGCTGTTTTTTTTAAATGTCACAAATCTATAGGATACAATAATGTATCTTTTGGTTTTGAATCAGCAATTTAAAATTTATTTTTTCACATATTTATATCAAGTTCCTGAATATTATATTAAAATAGTTGTTCGCGTTCTAAAATAATTATTACATTCCTTGGAAAGTTCTTTTATTGCCGTTATTCTATCGAATATAGTAATAAATTATGAATTTACGAGTAAAGTTGTATTACATACTACAAGTCACTTTACAATATTATACTGTATGTGTGTACATTATAATTTACATTAACTGAAATCTAAAACTAATTCAGTTAAAAGTAATCTTAAAAATTATAACTTATATTAAATTGATATTAATAAATATATGTATTGAAAAAACTGGTAAAGTAGGTAACCGCTCGGTTATACTACAGTTGTAGGAGTTGAGTGTACCTCGTCATTGAGTAAATCATTGTAATGTGTATTATGTTGAATTTGAATTCAATGATAAATCATTGCATACGAAAAATGATTCTAAACAAAGACTGTTTGTCAGCCTATATTAATAAGTTTATTTTATGATATAAATATATTGTTATCAAAGTAATTTATTTTACAATTAGTAACGCGGTATGACAATTGATTTTCCGAAAGCATTGCATTTTAAATATCATTGTGTGTATATAATATAAAAATGTACGTACAAATTTCAAATCTTTACATGAAATATTTTTGAATCACAACAAAATATCTCAAATTGATTACCTATAAAAACAACTCATGAGTTAATAATACCTTATTATAAAATGTTTAAGCTTATTTACCGAGCAGAAAAAAAATAGAAAAATAAACACCAGAGTAGGAAATGATAATTCAAACATTTGGTGAAAATTTCAAGCATGTACAGTTATGCGTTTTTGAATTTCAAAATAAGAAAATCGTTATTTTACGCCTGAATATTCAATTTCATCAAAACTTAAACTTCAGACGCTCGTAAAAAATACTTGTGGAATGATGCTCAATGCAATTTTTATCCAATTTTCAAATCATAATTATGAATCTTCAAAATTGTACAAATTTTTTACTACTAAACAGTTCGCAAGTTTTTAAGATTTTGATGAATTTTGTTAAAATTTTTACTTTAAACACATGAAAAAAAATATTGTGACTATGTATTTTTGGTATCTTTTAATTGGTGCATGTAAAACTTATAAGTGACCTTAAATTTAATATTTTATCGACATTTATAGAAAAAAAAACTAAAAAATATCAAAAATGTCAAATGTCTGCATATCAAAGCTCATAATGAGTTAAAATATTTTAAACATTTTATTATGTATAGAAAATTCTATTATAGACGTCTGGAGGAAGTTTCAAGTACCTATCTCAGTGTCTGAATTACTTACATTACCTAAGAAAACAAAATAAATTTGATCAATATCGGTTTTGCGTGAAATTTTCTGCTTTTCCTTATTTTTTTTCCTGGTTTTTATGAAATGTACTTAAAATTATTTATTTTTGATCCCGTCATAGAACCAATTAGATCCAATTTTTTTTACCTGAAAACACCATTAAAACAGTAAAACGATTAAAATATTTTTACTGCCCCAAAAGTTGATAATAGACAGGAAAAACAAATCATTATAAATTTAACACATTTATCTCTTCGTTTAGAATCTAAAAAACAACAATTTATTTGATTAATAATTTTAGATAATATGCTTATTATATCTATTATTAACTATAAATGTGTGTATATAGTAATAATTTATTAAAAATAATGTGTAATATATTGTATATTTTACGAAAACTAATAAACTATAATTAATGACTAAAAGTAATTTGTTATATATTTTTAAATATTTTGAAAAGTGCACCTGAATGTCGCATCTATATCACACGTTATTATTCATTATCATAACGTTTGCAACTATTTCACGAAATTGAACGACGGAAATTCATCCAGCTAGTTACCTATATTCTTAGCTTTTTAACTATTCACGAAAAAAATTAATCAGATTTATTAAAATAACTATTAATCAGAATTTAAATAATTATATGTATATATTATAATTATTTTCCATTCTCTGTGATATACATTTTAATCAAAATCAATTTTACCATGAAACCAAAAATGAATTATTCATTGGTATTACTTTATGAAGTTTTGTTAAGTAAATATCATTATTCCATCTTCACATGAAGAATTTTCCCTATTTCGTTCACTTTTTCAATTTAATGAAAATTCCAACTCATAAGAATTGAAATTTACCGCACACCTTACGGAAGTGAATTGGTGTATTTCCGAATTCAAACAGAGGCATTTTATTAAACGTCGTATACGATTACTATGCAAAATGTAGTTGAACACATAATTTAGTATTTTAATATTATGCCGGCTGCAAGTAACGCCTTTTCAGTACCTACCTACCTAAAGAAATAACGACCAATTTAAAATATTCTCATTCTCTTATGTTGAAAACTGTTAACCTCTTAAGATTTTATTGATATTATCTTTATATAATATACTTATAGATTATTATCAAATTTTACAATGGTTTAAAGTGATCAAAAATACCAAAATATACAAAATGCTTACACATCTTTTTGAAAAAAAAAAACAATACCTATAACTGCTTTAATGTTATGAATGTTAATAAGTTAGAGAAAAATATGTAAATTCTCTCAAAGAGAAATCTGTTTTAATAAAATTACTAAAATTCAATTTTAATAAATTGAATAATATTTTTTATTGGCGTATTTACATTGTTGCAAATAAATTATTATTTTTTGTGTTAATTATCTTTGAACGTGACATATTATTATTATTATACATGAATACTAATTATTAATTTTTTTCCATTTACACCGGACAGGTCATCAGATCGATTACATAAATACATAATGCAAAATGAACTGTTATGAATGAAATTTATATCATATCCAGTGAAAATATAAAATTATAAGAATGTAATATAATCTATATAGGTAATCGTTTTACATTCGTTTATCGTAATAATAATATTATTTAGATTTATTTTTTCGTTACAGTTAATTACTTTTTTATTATTTTCCTATTTATTTTACGTATTTAGCTATTTAATTTTATAAGCGATCTTCACAGTTAGTTGATTCGATGACTTTTTAGCACAATATTTGATGTGATTAAAAAAAAAAAATAACTGAGATCATCAGAGAAAAGTTTTATTTAAATACAGTCTGCTTATAAACCGTTAATCTATTGTTACATTTTTGATTGGCCTTTTAAAAACATACTAAAGAAAATATCAAGTTTAGGTTTTTTTTTGTATTTATTTGTAACAGTTAAATTGTACTCTGTAGGTATACTGTCAGTGTACTATATTATACTTCTATTATTCCATGCACATAATTTTTTCCTATTATTGTATCTTAGTTATATATGTATTTGTATCGCGAAAGTTGCGTTTTTTTTTAAGAAAATCTTTATTTACTTTTTTATAATTTAACGCTCTATAAAACATTTAAGAAATATTTTTTTCACCACTCAAAAGTAAAACAAAACTATTAGGTATAGATCAACAATATTAGAAATCTATTTTATTATATTCTTAAACTAATAGGAACAATATTGTATACAAACAAATCCATTAATTGTTCACAAATCACAAGATGGTTTCAATAGATATTGTTTATTATTTTTGATGAATTCGATGCTCTTAAAAAAAATAAAGATTAACTATTTTACTGTTAAATTTTTTATCAATTGATCGGAAGAGTTATTAAAAAGTAACAATTTTGTTTTACTTAAAGAGTTATGTCAGATAGTGTACTAACTGGAGACTATAATATGACTAATGAATAATAGTTTAAGGAATTTTATATAAAAACAAAATTCAAACACTGAATATATTACTTAGAAATAATCAGGTGTTAATATATATTTAATTTATTAGGAATTAGTTATTTTTTTGTTTTTTTAGTATATAATATTTTTGACCAACATTTTGTTCAATTGAAGTAATCAAATCTGAAACAAATGTAAATAATTCAATCAAACATTATAAAGAGAAAAAAAATACTATTACAGGATTTGGGTTGAGAGTTGTTTTGAGGTTTTAACAAAGGTTGTTGTGTTACTTTTACGTATGATATTAAATTTAAAAGTCATGATAAACAATCTTATTTTAAAAATAATTTTGAGCAAAATTCTGTTAGAATTATTGATTGCATAAACTTCTTTATTTCTTGTACAATTTGTTATCGTTTATTTCATACACTGAAGAAGACCTGTGAAATTGGCAAAATCGAAAAATTACCTAGATATTCAAAGTTCTAGCTAGACTTGATTTTCACCAATAAAAAAAAAATGGGGATACTTGAAACTTTTGGAGCACTCCTTTTGCATAACAAGTTATTTACATACGAAAGAAGAAAAAAACAACATAATTGTAAAATCAATAGATACCTACATTCCTCGCTTCAACAAGAATCCAAGAGAATAAACATTTTCAATTTTGAATACTATTGGAAATAAGATTTTTTTCAACTATAACTGTGACATTTTATTTAAACTCATTTCAATTAAATTGTTTTAATATTTTGAAGATTCGGTTAGGTAGTGTATTTATATTTTTTTTTTAAATTCTAAGTAATACCTTATTTAGGTGATACCTAAGAGAATCCCCTTAACTTTGTAATGCATAGTAATAGTTATGGGACTGTTGATACATAAAGTAGTCCATAAAGTTAAGTGATCAATATTCATCACCTAGCTGTCCCGTAAATGTTTAATTTGATGTTACCATTAAATTAATCTATAATCTATATTATAATTTGTCGTCATTATTACTTTTTTTAATTAGACTTTACTGTTGTTTAAGTAATTGTTGTATTGTTAATTTATTGTGAAATGGAGGATTTAATGGAATTTATTAATTTTATTTAATTCGTTGAAGAACCTACACTAAGATGGTATTTAAGGGATTTGGAAAATCCATTAGAATTTTTTTCAGATTTAGAATTCTATAAAAGATACAGGTAAGTAATTACCTTTTTAACATTGGAATGAGCATTAAAATTGTTTATTAGACTTAATCATGCTTGGGTTTCTTTGCTGTTTGTGTTGAAGTCTTTTTTACTATCTTCTGATACATTAGCCACTTTTTGGAAACAATGAAAAAATATTACTTTTTCTTCATGTTTCCAATTTGGTCCTCTTTCACGTTTTCAAAATTTTGCTCTTTACATCCAGTGTGTCTATATTTCCAAGTTTCATATTAAAAATATCAGTCAGTAAAAACAGTATTCAATTTAAAACTCGAAAGTATATTAGTTATAAAATAATATTAAACAACTGATAAGTCATTATAAAACTGTATTTATTTTATCATGTGATAAGTGATAACACTAATAATTATCATAAATATTACTGATAAGCATGGAGGAATGCATTTATTTTAAGAAAAACAATATTTAAATAATACTTAACTACATGTTATTTAAATTTCAACTATGCAGCTAAAAATTAAGGGTCAGCTACGTATTACATAGGTGTTCCATAGTATAAATTTGAATTTTAGCCTTAAATCCAGAAAATGTAATCAATAGATCATACTCAAGGTATAATCAACTACATCTTGAATAATCATTTGTTTTAGAAAATTCATTATAAATTTAAAAATAATATTTTTATTAAAAAAACAATGTGGTGAATAAAAACAGAATTTGCTTAGATTTCATATATATTCATGAAATCATAAGATAATTTCATTATTTATTCTTCCGAGATTGTAGTTATAATGCTTATAGTATTATTATACTGAAATTCCCATGTATATATTGCATGCATAAGAATCTCTGTTTGAGCTTAATTAATGACTAACGTGGTACTTAAAAGAGAATTATATATAGTTATTTTGAAATGATCTTTAATTATTGTTAACCGATTGCGACTATCACTATCAACATTTTCAAAGAGCTTGCTAATAAATCTTAGGCGCTTTTGAGGAAGCATAAATTGTATTTTCTATATAGATTTAGCATTGTCTTCAAATATTAAATACATTTATACATCATACTATTGAACTCTTCTCACAGTTTTTTAATTTGTGAATAAGCATTACTAAAAAACACACATATAGTTCACATGCTCGATGCTTATATCTATGATATCACTATAATTAAAATATCAAAAGTATTGGTTTTCTTCATGCCCTGTAGGTTTATCATCAAAGTTCAGATTAATCAACATAGATTTTTTAAAAAGCGTATTTTCAACAAATTCATAGTTTTAAACGTTATTGATTTATAGTTAGTTTTGATATTTTGTGTTACCTAAAAAAAACCATACCATATTAATCCAAGTCTCTTTCAACTCAGGAATTTAAAACATTAAAAAAAAAAATAATAAAAATATTTCAACCAATCTTGTAAAGAGACAGCAAGGCTCTTACAAAGCTTTTAAGGGGTATCTTAATATAATTAGATGCCCGAGGCACATATCAAAGCATACAATTAATCATCGTAAAACCAAGTATAAATCTATAAATTAGATTGTCCGCTATTGGTTTAAATTAGGATGATTCACCAATTATGCTTACCCTCATTTTCTTCAATAATACAATTGATCAAAATCTAATTTTTGTTATATTTAAATATATTTAAAGAACATATTTTCATATTTTTGAGATTTTTTGTTCTATATAAAGAGTGTCCTATGGCGAAAAAAACTTGTGTTTTTCATATGAGAACCCCTGACCCTTGTTTAACTGTAAATTATAAAGTGGATAATTTTTTAAAATGTTAATATATCTAATTCAAACCGAAACTCGGTTCAATTCGAACGAGTAATTTTTAGTTGGATATTAAAATGTCTACATAAAGGATAAAGTCTTTAAAAATATAAAGTAGAAGAAATATTGGATCTAGTATTTATTATACTTGGACCATTTTCACATTAACCCATTAGCACCGGAGTTTTTTTTTTAAAATTTTAACCAAAATATTGTTAAAAACTTATGTATTAGACCTCAAATTTAATTGTAAAAAAAAAAAAATTATTCATTTTCATTAGTTTTTGACTTACAAGACGTTGCCATATGGCAACGCTAGGACCTTATAACAATTCTCAAAATATCCACGACTTTTTTTTTTT